>VXAA01004251.1:17500-24477 GCA_013399115.1 Anseranas semipalmata
AAATCAATATTATAAGATGATAGGAAAAAATATTAGATTCTCTTATGCAGTCAGAAATACTTGAAGTTCCAGGAGCCAAGCCCTCCAAACCCTTTCCTCTTCGTACAGCCATGTGGACTAGTCTCTAGCCACAGTGGCACGAAAACCAAGCACCGTATAACCCACCTTAGTTCATGCTCTCTCCTTTGGCATGAGAGTCAGCGATGTGGTGAAGAGCAAGCAATACCACTATATACCCTACAAATATTTTCTACTTGAAAAGAAGCCCATAAAATGTGGTTGTTTATAAAAAATGAACATTTGCAGTTTCTTATTCACTCTCATACAAAAGAAAGAAATGACTGCAAGCCTAAATTAAAAGGATTGATTACATATCTTTTTACAATGATGCCTATGCACTGAGACCAAGTCCCATTTTTTGAAGTATTCTATGAACACAATAATAAAAAAGATCCTGTGAAGGATTTACAGTATGAAAAGACAAATAGAAGAAGAAGAAGAAGAAGGAGAAGAAGAAGAAGAAGAAAAAGAAGAAGAAGAAAAAGAAGAAGAAGAAAAACATAGAAGTAGAGCTACATGAAGGGAGTTACTGAAAGTGAGCCAACAGCCTATTAACAAAGAGCTGAATCAAAGTTCACTGGCCTACCTATCTACCAGACAAGAGGAAACCTCATCTAAAATGCCACAAAATTCGCACTGTTTAACAAAGTAAAACCTGTATTGCTTGTATCTTTTCTTAGAGCAAAGCAACTAAGATACATGTGTATGATGCTGGAGTATATATATACTCATTCGCATAGGAGATGCACAAAATGATCCCATGCCTTCTTTTTCGCCTGTTACATTCATAACCTGTGCACCTTGTTGTTAAACAACATGCGACAGTTTCAGGTCTCAAAGATTTTTATAATAAGGAAAATGCAGTCCTTACTGTATGGTCAGGGAAGCATAGGCCTGCGAGGCTGACAGACACAGAAGGCTGAGAGCAGCACCAGCCTTCAGGTCTGACCCCGATCTCATACTCCATCTCTTAAGCCACACAGAGTGATCGATGGCTGTGTCTGAATTAGCAAGCAGTGCAGTGCAATTTCACACGCGTGCAATGCAGCCGTCCTGAAGGCACCATGGCCACTCTGTGCAGGCTTTGGGGGCTTTGTGTTGGACTGACTCCAGTCTGGGTCCTATGAACAGAACACAAATTAACCGGGGAAGATAGAGAACATCTAGTTTACTTTCAGCCCCAAAATGTCCAGCTTATAGTCTGTGAACCAAAGCAATGACCAGGAGATTCACTGAAAAAATGCAGTCCCTGTTTGAACTATAAACCCATAAATATGCACCCACTCCATATTTCCAACTGTTTTTTTTCTTCCCACAAGATAGCAATGACACTGAAGAATACACTAAGACACTAAGATGTGTTAGTGTGATCTTTGAGTTCTACACATAATATTAATTCCCTTCATCATTCATACACTTCGTTTGTATCAACTTTTGGAACGCTACAGATAATTCACAGCCAAAAGTGACTGAATCAAGCTAGACAGAAATAAACATACAGTTTACCATGCTGAGAAATTAGTGGAAAAGTGGTGAAAAATACCTATTGAGCTTATTGCTTCTTGCTAAATATTTTGGTAAATAAATCATAGAATTATAGAATATCCCGAGTTGGAGCGGACCCACAAGGATCATCGAGTCCAACTCCTAGGTCCCTAAAGGGCAACCAAAAATCAGACCACGTGTCTGATTAAAATAAAACATAACTTTTGATATGAACACAATAGTTTGTCAAAACTAGCAATGTGAGACAAGTCATGCGAAGTACCACACATGAAAGAGCTACTATACTGTGTTATTCTCTCAGCTTTAACATTTACAGTTCTCTATTCCCATTTTAACTTCATGTTCCATCCCAAATGCTTTTCTAGCCCATCACACCCCATGATCCCAGAAGTCCCTTCTAATCTCAACAGTCCCATCACACAGGAAGTTGCACAGAGGATGTTAGCATAATTGTTTCATAGCATTTTTAAATCTTTTTTCATGCTGTCCCACATCTGGTCAGAGGTGTGCTTCAGAGCACTGGGGGTATCTATGGGATACCATATGGGAACATATATACTTTTTCTAAAGTATTACTACATTGAGATACAAAATGCTGTCCAGTCTGAAAACAATGTCAGTCTCACAACACTAAGTCTCATTTTAGTTTTCTAACAAATTTTCAGCTATGGAACTGACTTATTTTGATCAAGTTAATTCAACATAGCCATACAATCTGCAGAAGAACAAGTGACATAAAACTTTTGATATCTGTGTACCAGAGAAAATAGGATGAAAGACTGGGAAGGAAAACTTAGATGTTTAGTTCCTGAGGCTGTTAACCAAGGGCTGGCAATACAAGCAAAATTCAGGAGGATTTTAAAGATATAAACAGAAACCTGTTTTTCATTTGGAGATCTGGTGGGTTATTGGTTTGGTCCTAAAACGTGACTATGGATTTAAATACGAATTGGATTTTATGTTTGTTTAAGTAGACTACTCATGTAATTGAGCTCCCAGTGTTCATGCAGAAAACAAGCTTTTCACTTTTGCATAACACACTGAGTTTATGTTGGTCCTTTAAATAATCAAAAGAAATTACACAATGAAAATAAGAATCTTAACACTGGGGGAAAGGTCGCTGTTGTAGAGATAAATCTGGGTCTAGTGTGTAGATATGGTAATTAAAGCCATGAAAACAGATGAGGTTGTTGAGAGAAACATATAAAAGGTTGCAAATCAACACGGCCACACAACCTCCATGACCTTCCCTCAATGCTAAGCAAGTCGTTGCAGAAATCAGCAATTTCAGGGTTCTGTAGTGCCACCAAAACACGTATCAGTTATTAAGAAAAAAAAGAGGTTTTACTGTTTCTATACTTATGCTACCACCTACCACCCCTCATACTCACAAAACAACAGTGATAACAACAAAAAGACCAAGTGGCGGGAATATGACATTAAATTCAGTGTAATAATTGCAATTAGAGATACATGGAGAAACGCGAAGACACTGGAGACCTTTGACCTGCTGTTAAAGCCTTGACAAAACTACAGCAGTTCACTGGAGCAAGAAAAGAAAAGGTCTGGCCATTTAATAGGCCGAATGAGCACCAGAGGTAGGAAAGGAGATGTGGAAGAAATGACTGGTGACTAAGGCACTGTGATGAGATATAGGTTTGCAATTAGGGCAGTTTAGGCCTTAGTGGGGCATAGTCACTCTAATAATTACCCAGGATCCAGATGTCTACAGTTGTATTTTGCCCTGACTTTTCAGCTGGTCCAACCTGCTCTCCTGTAATTGATTTACGGTAAATTAGCTTACTGTGAATAGTGCCTATGACTCTTCCTTCTCTGCATCTCTTCTGGAGATGTTGACATCTTTCAAGCACTGGTCTCGGACAGACTGCATAGGACTCTGATTAAGAAAATATTGATTTATGGCTGGTGAACGCTGTTAGATGTGCAGTTTTCCCACTCTGTGCCCTCCTTTTCCTTCTCATCCCTCTGATGCTCGCTCCTTCCACATACACACAAAGTGAGGATGTCTCAACCTTTCCTAGAGGGCTCTCTTTATCTTTAATGATCTGTTATAGAAAGATGAAAAAAAAAAAAACACAATGAAGTTCACTTATGATTATATTTTTTTTCAGTTAAAAAATAAAATTAATTGAAAAAATCTTCATCAAAACCAGCACTGTGAGAACAATGATAGGGCCTGATCTAAGTTTAAGCTTTAATCAAATATCTAACCAACACCAAATTCAGTAAGATGGTCTGAACATCTACAAATGAAGAAGTGAAGAAGCTCCGCAGCTGCCTTCTCCTAGTTCTATGACAAACTTTTTTATTTATTTATTTTGTTAGATATTGATTTTATTAAAAGTGCCCACAGGGAATTCTTTTAGTTTTTAGTTAAAATTTCATGCCAGAACCATGTTAGCAAATAGATGTGTAGATCCAGTGTCTTAGGCTGAATTCCCTTCTTCCTGACTGACAAACACAGAAGCTGAGGCAAGGGTTAGATCAAAATATACAATCCTGGCAAAGTTTTTCAAATTAAGCAAGAAGTTTGAAGTTTTGGATTCACACAACACAATACCTCCACAAGACAGAAAGTGTTCATCACTTGAATAACTTAAAGAAATTAGTAATGATATCCTGTTTTATAAATACTGATCCGATTCCAGTGTCATTGCATTAAATGGGAGTAATAAAGAACCAAAATTACTGTGTTTACGTTCCCAAAACACGGGTTTATCCATTTCAGTTCAGGAAATTCTAAGAACTCTCACCAAAGTTATAGTACTTTTCTAATTTAAATGCTACACGTACTTGTTGTAAAATAGATTTTCTTCACTGTGTAAATATCTTCCTGTTTTAGTAAATATTTCAGAAACTACGAAGCTATTCCTACTCACCTAACCTACAAGTTGAAAGAGAAGTATATGTTTATGATGCTTCTCCATGTGCAAAAGAATAATTTGCTTTGGACATTGAAACCTACAAAAAAATAAAACCCGCACAATTTTAAATTTCAGAAGACCTTGCATATAAAAGTTAAACTTAACTGTCTGACTGAAAGTCTTATGACCATATTAAAACCATACAAAGCATATAAAGAATAATATGGACTTTCACCCCACACGAAAGTTCAAAATAAGGTTCAAAATAAGGTTCATTATAAATGGAATACACTAAACGTGCTTTAATACATTGAGAAAACACAAGAATTTTCCTGTTACTTTGCTATGCAGTTTGATTACCTCTTAGTTCATAATATGCAGACCACACTGTGATGTGAATAACAGTCAGACTTGTCCATGGGTATTTGTTAAAAGCTCACTAGGTTATCTATAAATTGAGGATGAAAATTAAGCCTATTACATCTACAGTTAAATGATACAGATGTGGCTTCTGAGTAGAACTGTGTGACCTTTAGAAAACAAAAATGAATGCTCAGATATTTGCCAGTTCCCAGTATGAGCTTACTTAATCCTGATTCTGTTTTGTAAACTCTTCACTCCTCTGACTAAACCAGAATTCACACCTGTGAAGCAACAGCAAACACAGTTTATGCTAAGACTGTGGTCAAAGTCAAATAAGAGATGCTTGGCACACGCCTTTATTTTACTTTTACTCTTCCAAGAACGTAACATTTTATTTCTATATGTGTATATACAAAAACATAAAGAGATATTAGGATATTTCAAGGGCTTATAAATCAGATACCTAACTCATAACTGGCTTTCAACAGAATTTGATCACGAATTTGATTATCTCTTTCACTTTAATTCATTGAAAGTCACAGTTGCTCTTGGGGTGGCCAACTAAAATATCATTCCTTTTCCACCATGCATGGCAAACTCCTACCACTTGTTCCTGGTTCTACATGGAGTTGAGTGGACAACACATTCACTGCTGCTGCAGGAAGTTTCTTTTTCACCTTTCAGATACTGAGCGTGCTGCTTAGTTTTGACTGGGTCTGGGAATGCTTCTTCTCCTTTTTATACACATTTCCAAATCAAATTATTTTTGTGCATGACCTTACCTATAGATATGCCCATATATATAGGTGACTACCATGAACAAAACTAATGCATTAGATACCTGGAGTCATCCACGGTTCTCTGTACTTTTGATACCCACTCTATTTTTCTCTTTATGTTTCAGATGATTGTTTTTTTTGGTGGGTGGGTGGGACATAATAGGGAATTTTAATTCATACTCCTGAACTTTACATGCTAACTTTATACTAACATTGCATTACCCATATTTTCTTCATCAGTTAAAAAAAAAAAAAAAAGAATAAAAAAGAAAGAAAAGAAAGAAGCAGGAAAAAAAAAAAAAAAAAAGCTATATCTATTAAAGCTTCCCAAGGTCATTGGCCTGTGTCTTTTTCTGCTCCTCAACAAAGTACTCATTTTTCTTAGTTTCCTGTCAGTATACCATGATATCCTTCACATCTGTCTGTGCCTTTGCTTTTATTAGCAGAAAATACAGCCATAGCTTTAGTGTCATGTGTACTATAAAGACAGGATTTTCAAGAGATTTGACAACTCTCATATTTTCCGAAGTATTCTCGATGTAACACAGAAACAGTTTATTACTGTTAAGTAGTGACTGTCTCTCCAGCTTGAATAATGAAGTCCTCTAGGTCAATATTTTATACAAAGATGCATTTAAGGAAGCATTCCTCTGCAGTCTAGCACTAAAACAATGGGTGTCATAATAGAAATCTGTGTATTATCAATCTTAGATGCCACTATAATCAATCTAATTCTTTGAGTAGTGAAAATACAATATGTTATTGTGTTAAACCAAGAATTTTCTTCTTCCAAAATGTTTATAAAAGAACATAATAAAATTATTTATAGAGGCCAGCTCTGCTGTACAAGGTAGAATAAATTTAACCTTCTATGAACAGTGCTTTCAGCTGCAGGAGATTTACATCTGTTACCTGCAAAACAAATTTCTATGAGGTGCAGCAACATAGTTTTTGAGAACTATAAAGCCACCCAAGCAAAACATTAAAAGTCTTCACTGTCTGACAATATTTTTCCTCACACTTAAATTCATAGACTACTATATATTAGAAAAAAAAAAAAAAAGATCTTCATTAACTAATATGCGTAATGTTTTGATTTCTACCTCAACATGCCACAGTTCTTGAAACAAATCTTGTGGTAGGTCACTTTTGCAAATATCATGGAATACAAAAGAAAAGAATAAGCTTTCAAACAAATAATTAAAAAATAAGATAACTGGTGCAATTTTAACAGTCTAAGCTATAAACCATACCCAGCATGGATATTTAATCAGAAATACATCGACCTTGCAAACACTTAAAATAATGAATAATCTTTTTCATATGAGTAATTCTGCAGAATTCAGTTATGCATATATTTAAGTGGTTTATTTTTTTTTTTCTT
>VXAA01004251.1:24559-47059 GCA_013399115.1 Anseranas semipalmata
TTTGATTATTTGATATACTCTATATGTTTCTAATCACTTTACTTAAGTAACAAAAATGTTCTACAAATACAAAACAGACCCCCCCCTCCCCAAAGGATTATAATCTCTTAGCTGCTTGCCTGTGTATTACTTGGAGTTCTTCTATATCCTTGACAAAGAAAAACAAAATCTACAAGAGTTAGTCATAAGAAGAATGCCGAGGTGAAATTAAATGCATAATTCGACATCTCATGAAGGTAATTCTAATCTAATGACCTAATGTCTTTAGTTTTAATTGTACAGAGAAAATAAAACAGTGCCAAAAAATCAAGCAATAATTAAAATAGCTCTGAAACCAAGAAATGGATGAGTCTTGCCAAAATTGTCATCTACATACTTTTAAGTCTCAGCCTGGTGTAAGTTCACAACACTTTGTGCTGTTTTGACTGTCCCTCTCAGGAGCCAGTTTGTCCTCCCTAGACAACATAAACATGTTCTTCAATTATGGTCAGGACGTAAACCGGGCTGGAGAAAAAAGTGTGCATGGAAAACGGGGAAAACTGGGGACAGAGGGTAAAGAGGCAGGGTTCCTCTTGAGTGACATTGTCCAGTTAGCCCATTTCAGACCGCTGTGCAATGCCATTCTAAGATTTCTGACTTTGAATTTGTTCTATTTGCTTGTAGTGTCTAGCAAGCAAAAAATAGTAAAAGACTTAACTAATACACTCGCCGTTTCCAAGACATTTTATGCTTCTTGCTCCACACACTTCTTTCAGTCATATCCTTCCCCCAAGAACACATTCAGAAAAATATGAATTTACATTCATAGCAACATTCGCATTAGGTTTGCCACTACTACACGTAGTAGACTACTGCCTTTCTGAGTGCCTGTCCAGAGAAGATGCTGTTCATCCTTTCTCTGCAAAGAAACATTCACCAAAACATAAGGCACAAGAAAACAAACAAACAAGCAAAAACATTCCTAACATCAGTTTGTTTTTTGATCTTCAAAGTGTTTTACAAACATCTGCAGTCTTCCCAATACCTCACTGAAGTCACCCATCAGATTGTACAGATGTGGAAATTGACCTGTCGAACCGAAGTGAGTCACCCAAGGGTACAGTATCCGTATGTATCACAATCAAGATTGGATTTCAGGAGCCTCCTGCTTAAGCTCCCGTTCATACTCTAATGCTTTTCAGGATGAATAAATGATAGGTTTTCAAGAATAAATGTGAGAGTGAATGAATAAGTTATAGGGAGACATGATCACAGCCCAGTCCTGATACAGCCCTGAAGCATGCTCACTCTTACGTAGTACACTTACAAGACTTTTAATAGTTCAGAACAAATGTAGTTTTAAATGTATGCTATTGAGAAAATTCAGCTTATTCCTGGGACTGTGAAGGAAAACCTTTGCAAATGATTTTCTGCAAGTATTCTCTTGCAAATTGACTCTAAAATCAATTTAATTTGGAGGCAGAGCATTTTCTTCTCTATGTTCACTTTCTGAAGGGACCACTTCTGCAGATTAGCTTACAGAATCTGCATATGCAGTGGTTTGAAATGGATAGCTAGAGGACACACACCCCCTCCGCATCTACATAGATAAATATTTGTGTTCATTTTTAAGAAAGTTTGTGAACTTTTGGTTAATGCAGTAGCCTTACTCTGGTTCAAGTCCTTGCTCATCTCAAGGTCACCAAGTGCATTGGGATCACCACACAACAGGTGGCTGTGAAATAAATGTAAACACAACACACATCCCAACACAGATGCACAAAAAACGTTTGGTAAATAATATCACATTTAATATTTTTTCACAGCGCAACTATACTAACAAAACAGAGCTCCAAACTCTGCTTTCCATATTCCGGATCTTCTCTCCCCAGACATAATAATCATTTTCTCCTGTCAAGGAACAGATCTGTGGGAGGTCATAGGATGCTTCTGCTCTCTCATGAAAGGCACCCAAACACCCCAAGGCTACAGTCCACCAGGAAATGTTTTGTTTTGTTGCCAAAAAACAGAGGCTAGAAATTAGTACTTTCCTTTCACATTCTCATGTCTACAAGATATGACTTGGTGACTTGATGCACAGTTTACACCATCTACCCTTCCCATTGCCAGCAAAGTCCGGTGGGCTACAGGCTGTTCAAGCAAGAGCATGAAGAGATGGACTGACTCTCAGATGACAAAAACACCCAAAAGAACATCAAAAAATAACACACAAGAATCATTACATGTATGGAAAGTGAGACTGACCATCAGAATTCACTGGAAATTTCACAGAAACGACTGTTTAAGCTATTTCTAATCAAAGAATCCATGAAGCACATTTCAGGCTGTCTGATTCCTGAGGGAGTAAAGGTCACATTAGAATGAATTTTAATGGCCTGTAAGGTACCACATCACTTGCCGGGTATCACAATTACCCTGGTTATTTTTTCAATGGGTGCATATACAAAAAAGTAACAGGTCCTGTTTTTGTTTATCCTTCAAAGCCACAGAGCTTCAAAGAGCTATAATATCCTAAATATTTCAGAGCAATTTAATGTTACATTTGAGAAGGAAAAAAAAAAGAAAAAGATTCAAAACTTTTGTAAAAGCACCTACCATTTTCTTAACCAAACACATTATGGTACAGTGAATAGTATAAGTGATCTGCCAGGTTCTACCATACTATTAACATGAGAAGCAGCAAGAGAGGAGTATTTTGTTACGATAATACATCAGGATGATGATGACACTGTTTATACAAGCATTCACTCAAAAAAAAGTATACTATCACTATTGTCTGAGGTATCGCTTCAGTATACAGAAACAAAAGGGGAAAAGAGTTAATAGTAATAATAATAAAATGCTCATTAGCCTGAGTTAATTCTTCGCCAAGTCCTACACTGACCTTTGCCAGATCTCCCATCTGTCTGAGAATGTTACATTTTATTTTGAGCATCAAAGGGTATGTTCTCATGCAGTCTACTACACTTTTTTTTTTCAGGACCAAGATAAACTTTGTAGCTTCTACCAGTGAATGCAGATAATATCTCTGGCTTGCTCCAGTCCTTCTTATCCACCTTCCACATACAACTTTTGATGGGGAACAAACAAAAAGGCATTAGCCTACAGAACTAACCATATCTGTGCGTTTTATGGCAGATTGAACAATTGTGCATCCATAAGTAACACAGAAAAAGGACATCCTGAAGTGACTTCTCATCTATGCTTTCTTTTTGCTTAGAGTAAAGATCATTGGTTTTCATCATTAGGAATTTTAAGGTCAGATTCTGACCTTAATTACTTTAGTATAATTTGGAAGAATTCCACTCCCCTTATTTCATAGCCACTTGCTATCATTTCACAATGCTTCAAAAGTATAGAACATTAAAAATACATTAAATAGAAAGTAATGTCAACAGACAAGTTAGAACTGACATGTACAAGTTGAGAATCTGGCCTTTATTACGAAAATACTATCACCATTTATATAAAATTTCAGCTACAATAAAATTTAGTCTAAGCAACTTTTATATCACTGTATTATTCTAAATTACAATTGATGGTAATTACAAACTGAAGTGAGAGTAGAGGATATTACCACATAAGAATCTCTGCATTGCCTCAAGATATATAAAAGCAACTAACATGTCAGCCTGGCTCTTGTAGATGCTCTAGCTACAGCTCTTTTCATTACACCCTTATATAATCTAATTTTGTCAAAGGCCTTGGCTAACCTGGAACAGATGCTGTGGTTCAGATCCCAATACATTGCAATTCAGCACATAATATTTTCTAAAAAGGAAGAAAGGGAAAAGGGTACATACAGAAGGAGGTACCTGATCAGCAGTTTGCAGTGTTCATTTCCAACGAACATCACAAATGCCTGATGTTGTATATTATTTGCAGTCAGACAGGTGTTGGTATAACATCCAAATTAGAACAGTGACCCCAAAATCTGAAGCTCAATTTTAGGCTCCGAAAAGTCAGCAGAACAGCATCTTTATACTTTAAACATTTTTATATTATATTACCAGTTTTATATCCTGACAATCTTGGGAATAGGCTGCAAAGGAAGGAATTGTAGCTTGTCTCAGTCAAGAAATACTGACAAAATCAGATGAGAAAAACTTCAAGGGTATTGATGTTCTATTTTATATGCTTACTGCTTATTCTCCCTTTTCCTCTGTCAGGATTAGGTGCAATTTTTAAGTACAATACCTGCTTTTTAGTTAAAAGTAAACTGCCCAGTAATAATATCATTGATGAACAGCATCCCATAAGATATAAAAAGATTATGCGTGGGACCAGCTCAAGGCTGAGTGCTGAGGTTTCCCCTGCACACTCTCACCTCCAGTACTGCTGGTCAATATATTATATAATTATATATATTACAATATGTATATTATATATAATATATATTAATATATTATAACAGTCTGTGCAATGCAGGAATTCCTTCCTGCTCAAAACAGAGTTTTTAGAACTTTTACCCGTAAACCCGTTTTATCAAGCAAGAAATGGCCAGGATCAAGAAAGAAGTGTGTCCTTCTCTTTGGCTTTTGAGTCACTTACTGTACCTGAGCACTCAAAATGTTCCAAGCAGTCATGGTTAAGTACTTTGTTATTGTGTTGTCTGCTCACTTGCTGAAATTATGTTTATAGCTTCAGAAGAGACAGAAACAAGAAATATGCAACTTTATAAGTTTTCTACCATTGTTTTTTAAACCTATTTAGCAAGCAACTGTGTTTAGTTTTCTCCTTATCTTCCCTTTACAGTAAGACACAAGAAAATAAGCATAAAAAGTTTCAAGCAGAAATCAGCAAGCTAAATACTGCACCTGTATCCAGCAGAATACTTGGATCATGTGGATCTCTGTTCATTCATACTAACACAGAATCTATGTGTACATGTCTATGAACCAGCAAAATGTAGAGTCTTTAGTAGGTCATTATTGCTTAAAATAACAACAATTTTATTAAATTTCTTATATAACCATGGTGATGAAATCTCTATCAACACATTCAAAGCCCTATCAGCTGAAAACATTCAAAGCTGACACAGTTCTGAGTGTTTCTTATATCTACCAGTTTTTCCAAATAAGTTTTTAACAAACCATGACAAGTGATAGAAGCAAATCTCACTTGAGAAATCATGTATTTAATTGAAAGTGTTAGAGCAACATGAAGAATTATCAGAAATTAATGGATTACATTTAATGAATGTTGTTGATTAACTAAAAATATTTTTCCTTAACAATAGTCTTCATATGCGCACTTGTATTATTGTTTAACTACTTTTTTTAAAATGAACTCCTGATGTTAATAGTGAAGGTAGTTATTTCAAAGTAAGAATAGGGGACTATGCCACATTTATTGGAATCAATTATCAACATCCCACACAATCATTTTTCTACTAAGTTACTTTACTAAGAGCTAATTGCCTTCCAAACCACCCAGTCACAACCATTATACCAGTTTTAGGTGTATGTTTTAAAACAATTTGAAATACATCTGACTGCATGCATTGTAATGACTTTAAAAATATTCTATGACATTTCTCCTTTGAAACTCACTACAGGCGAAGAAGTTACAGGGCAGTGGTTCTTTTTCTTATGGTTGCCTAATGCTTTCATAGTAACCTGTTTTCACCTCCTCTTAAACTTTATTATACCGAAATCATTCAGGCTGAAATTCTCTGTGGTTTTGATTGTTTTAAGACACCTTCTTTTAAAGCACTCGGAAAAGAGTTCTGACCCTTTGAGTCATCAACTAAAATCTGATGGTATTACTGGTAACACCGTTGATGTTTTTAGAGAATTTTTAAGGGGTTTGATACTTTTTTTGCTTTGCAACAAATCAGCTAGAGATCAGTCCTGAGGCAAAATGTTTTAGGGGGATTTCATGAAATTTATATTTGTCAGTTCTAAGTCACTATTTTCATATACTATGCATAAAATTTGTTCCTAATTAAATTAAATGCTCTACCCACATGGAGTATCAAGGAGCACACATCACTCACCACTCTTTCAGATATATCTTGTCACCCCACTGCTCCAGCTGGAGCTTCCAGGGCAGAACCATACTATATACTGTGGACAATACTAAAGGATTTCAGGACCTCATTCTAATAACCTATATCTTGTTAGTCAAATCATTGAATGAAGGACATGTATTTGAACATCTAAAAGATAAAAAAATTGAACACATGTACCACCACTTGGTGGGAAAGTGTTCTCATCAATAGGCTTTTTATAGAAAGGGTGACAGCTCCCTTGATCATTTAAAAGAGAAAACACTTATAGTTTCATTTTGTGAAGAGACTGCTTTGGCCTGTACATTAGCCATAAACATGCTTATTGAATCTGGAGATTTGCTGGAAGATTGACAAGGGGAGAGCAGTATCTTTTATCTTAGGCATGTTAATGTGTGAATATCCACTCAACAGCTCCAGCTTGGGGCTGTGTAGCCATATAGCAAGGGTGAAATAAATATTCCAGAAGAAAAGCTGAATAAAAAAAAAAAAAAAAAAAAAAAAGAGGGAGACCCTGTTAAGGTTAATAAGCCTCAAATTGCAAAGTATTTTGGTTTGGGTAACCAAAGGTTACTTAAATCCCATCCGAAAGGCCTCACCATATGGCTGTTCTGCACAGAGTGGTATCATCCACAACCCCCCCATCCAAAAGAGGGTGTCACAATTTACAGCCGCCAGCTGTTAGCTGGAGTGAAATGTGGGAATCTCCATTACTATGCGGGGGACTTCAGATAACATCTCTCAATAGTGCTGTGTGGGTACAACAGCTCTGCCATCCCTGCCAGAAAGGATATAGAAGGACTTGAGCTAATGTACATAGATGCATTTCAGAGCAGGCTGTAGTCTTTGGCTGTGTGGTCATCCTGTTCTAATACTTTATTCACTTTGTAGTTATGACTGTGCAGAGTCTTGCATTGATAGATTAGCAGGCTGACAAACACACTTCCATTTAACTTACAGAAAGAACCTTTTCAAAGGGCATTGCAAACGTGGAGAGGATTCCTGAGGTGAAGCATTCTCCTTTGGTCCATTGCACACACCACCAGCTAACACAATCCATGAAGAGATATCTCCTCAGTTCTGGAATTGTCAATTTCCACTTCCTAAACTAGCCTTTATTATAGAAAAGACCATCAGGTAATTTTGAATCTTAAATCAGGCTTCTGAGTATTGCAAGACCTTACACAAATCTTGCTGCAACAGAGGAATGGGATGTCTTTTTATTCGTCAAACTATAAATGGAATATATACTATATTCAAATTATTTACAAAATAGTAACTAGCTTTAAGTGTCTGAAAGGACAAGAATAAATTGGAAGTCATATTCACATCTACATTTTTATAAACTCAGAGTTGATTTTTCTATGTTCCAACCAGCTAACGTCATTAAGACACTTGCACAGTCTAATGCTAGGAACTAGGGCAAGTGAAATCCCACCCTAAGTACCAATTTCCCTCGTTTTTGGAAATGCACAGATTTATACTTTCCCATGGCCTTTGACATTGTATTCAGAGTCAAATGATGAACATCTTTTCATTTCCTATGATATATAACTAAATTAGAAGGACAGTTTTAACATGATGACTTAACTTCAGGAAAGCTATTCTTAAGCTACTTTGAGAAAGAGCTGTTTGCTGTCTCTTATTAGCAATTACGTTTGTACTTAACTGTACAAAGAATCTGGGCTGAATGTGTTCCCTACCACCTGCTGGGGCAGTATCAGTTCTAATTACATTTGTTTTTTCCCTGTTTTTCATCTAAATATTAATAAGCACATGAACTAAAGCAGTGTATACGGCTCTTTGCTTGCACTTGACTTAGACTAGACAGCACAACAGAGTTTTGGACCACAGCAGCCTCGCAGTGAATAGTCACAAAAAAGACAATGGTAAGGGTCTCAGTGTAACCTGGAAATAGATACTGGAGTGAATTTCCTCCGTTTTTCTGCTGGATGATATTGCCTCTGTGGTATCCATCTTTAATGACCACATTTCTGAAAAGTACAGACAAGTTTTATCTACCAGGTTTTCCCATATCCTCCCTCCCATTGCTGTGGTGTGTTGTTGTTAATATTCATAAAGATTACATTTGCTTTTCTGTGTTTTTCCTGTCTTTCAAATATGCATTTCTGCTTTTCATGAAATCTCATCTCTTACTGATTCTGGGCTAATAAAATCACTGCTGATGATTCTTTTATTCATGCTATACAGTCCGTGATAAAGGAGGAAATAAATATTCCAGAAGAAAAGCTGAATCAAAAAAAAAAAAAAAAAAAAAAGTTTAGTGAGCCTCAGATTGTGGAGCGTTTAAGTCTGGATGGACTATACAGTCCCTGATAAAGGACATCTAAGTGATTACAGAACACCAGTGAGTCAACTCCACAAACCTTCCAGAACTTTTTCTATTTATGTTCAGACAAATGACTGGGAAAACACGAGGGGAAAACAACAAAAAGTATTTGCAATGATTATATTAAGTCATTTCAGGAAAAAGTGAAGATGGAGAGCCACTATACTGGCAATACCACAGGAGTAAATGTGAGATTATATCCTTACTTGATTACTTCATGTTATACAACTATAACCCTTGTTATGAAGACAAATTCACAAGCACAAAACACTGTTCTCTCTAGGGAGTTAAAGTATATTTTTAAATGAATTTTCTAGTGGAGAATCTTCTGCAAATTATGTAAAACATAGCACTAAGCTTAACTGCCTAAAGTATTTTCTTAATCTCCATATTCTATTAATAAGAAATCAGGAAAATAATTAAGATTAAACTCAGTTTAAATATGGCAAATATCTGAGATGATGCTATATGACCAAGCAGGTTGCATAGAAGCTTTTAAATATTTATGAAGTAGCAGCAAATAGCTTATCATACATGAAAACATAAAGAAATTCAAGCTCCGGTTAACACACATATAGTAAGCAGACCATTAGGAGTTAACAGCTGTAGGCTAGGTCTAAGTCAGTATTAGATTCACACATCTTAGCTTTTTCTTTTTCCAGAATCAATATCTGCAAATAATAAATGAGATCCCAAAGGGTTGAGTTAAGCTCCAACCACCACAGAGTAACTCTGCAATTGGTCATTGACTCAATAATGCAGGTGAGCTTCACACTGTAGAACATCTTTAGCACACTATAATAGAAAATTAATAGCGTTCAAATCAGCAGCAGGGTTACCCTAAGGATTACATAATAGCTTGGGTTAGAACAATCATCTAGCTCCAAGAAGTGTAAAATATCATAAAACTAGAAAGAGACAGAACAGCTCCTACATTAGGCATAATTTGTGTAGTGTACACTGACTTTTTTAAAACATGTTAAACAACAAAGATTCACATTATAAAAGTGTACGACTGAAAATACTGCCAACAAACCGCATTGCAGTGGTGTCCATGGGAAATATGAAACTCATATATCACTGTACTCTTAATAATAATAGACGAATACAGAATTTACTTTACTACTTTACTAGTACAGAAGGCTTCATACTAGCTACTGCAACACTAAAAATGTGTAAAAATAGCATGTTCACAAACAATATAATGTACTAATATCTATACACAAAGACAAAATAACAGAAAATGCTCTTGCCTTTATCAGCTTGCAAATAAAATAGCAACTTCTCCTTACAAACTGTACAGTTTCTTTTGTGCTTTGTATCAGGTCATCTGTGATTACTACTTTGGAACATGCTAAATTGAGTGTATGTATACCCAGTAACCAACTTCAGTGGGTGAAGGATGATATGAGAGTAATTTACAACAGATTAATATGGTAGCAACCCAACAGCATGAGGGACTAATGAGCACCTGGAGACAAAAACATCATTCTCACGAATCTTAAGCAATGTCAGAAAACTTATTCTCTGCACAGCACAAATACCTGTCTCCCTGAAAGAAACAATAGGCTGCATAGCATGTAATAGAATATCAATTATTAATATAACCATTTTTCTTTACCAGGGAACACTTTGGACAGTTAAGGGCCCAGAGATAAAATTGAAAGAGATTTGATTTCTTAATCTGTGTAGCACTTTAGGACAGGTAGACACTACAGACACTATGTCTGAGCCTTATAAAGTAAGGCTTTGCCACTGTATTAAAATTTAAATGAGAAAGACTTTCCATAATATTTTGAAAGAAAACAAACAAACAAACAAACAAAACAAAACAAAAAAAAAAAAAAAAACCAAACCCCAAAGTTTTTAAATGAACCCTGTTCATTTACTAAATAAAATACTGACTTCAGCTTTTCACAGTTCAATGCTGAACTACAAAATATACTTACTATATGATGCTGACTGTCCTATTTCCAGCCAGAATTTGTATATTTCCATTGCATCTCTCAAACTTTCTGCGTAGGTCTCTGCTGCTCCACATTTAAATGGGACTTGACACACATATCACGGTCATTATAAGATCGAGTTCAGACTTACCCACAGGCTGCCACCATCCCATACATCGCCATAGCAAAAAGCAGCTTGTGGCATTCCCCGCAGGCTACTTGTCTTACTTTTCAGAGGAGTAATGTCCTTACCCAGCTTGGCACCAGCTGTAGGAATAAAGGATCGGTGTGGAGAGTAAAATCCTCTGCTGCTCGGGTGCCTTCCCGGTGGTTCTTTTTCATAGTGACTTGTGCCATACACAAAATGGCACCTCTCTTTCAATGCGGAGAGGTCCAGGCTTTATATACCAGGCGTGTGAATGTGAGTGTACCACAAAACAGTAGTTCCTTATCATGCGCTTGTTAGCTTGTCCAATCTATGGCAATCACTTCGGTCCCAGGGGTTGAAAGACACAAGACGCAGGGAAAAAGGGAAGCAAAAGCTGAAGAAAGATCAATACTGCACTGTGAAACAAGAAGTGTAGGCTATTTACTTTTCATTGATCTGATGATGCAGGAGAAACACCTCAGACTGGCATTAAATTGAGGGAATACATCTTCTGTGTTTTTTCACCTCAAGGTCAAGAAAGAGCCAAAAAGAAATTAGAACAAACAGAAACTAATCACAGGAGTAAAATAAAACTATTAATCCACATTACAAATCCACATGGAAACATAATTAAATATCAGGCTGAATAAGGTTCACAATAAAACAAACACTGCCAGCTCTTATCAGCTTCAACTTGCACCTGGACTGACTGCAAACAAACAAGTGACTATATAAGGAAGGCTAAAACAAACCAAAGTCTAATGTTAGGGTGGTGGCCCACTCCGAAAAACCTTATGGTATGTCTGCCCGTACAGAATTAGAAACATACCTGATTCATGTCAAGACAAATATATGTTTTCACCGGCAATTATTTATTAAAAAAAAATACAATTTTATGTTTTCTGAGGTTCAAGGAAAGGGACAGTCACACTTAGACTATTGGGGTACCTTATGTTGTGAGACAGAAATGATAAACATCCTGCTATAATTGGGGGTGGAAAAAAAAAAAGGAAAAAAAAACACAACTGGATAGTTAGATTCTGCACTCTCTAACATAACATGCGTGTGAAAATACTGTAGACCACCAAATCTTACTTTCAGAGACAACACTAAAAGATCAAAATGTCTGGAGTTAATGCTCTGGAATAGTTTGTTAATGAACACCCCAAGAAGCTTGCCTAGAAATTTCCTCCAGTGAGGTTCTTTACAGGTATCTTGTCAGGGCTCCTCAGCCTGGCAAAGCAGGCATTACTTCACAAAACAATTAAAGTCACAGATCTTTCATAAACAGACATGATGCCCGTATTACCTTGTGAATCTGAGAAATAAGTAAGACAAAGGGCCACCTTCTTCATGTCTGGGAGGGGTACAGAGGGAGTTTTCCTGTGGGAGGAGAATTAGCAGGTTAGTGCTTTCCACAAGAAATGGAAACAACATTGATGGGATATGGTCTCATACAAAATTTGCTGAAAACAAGTAAACCAAAAAAGAAACCCAAACCAGAAAATATAGGGAAGTTCAAAGAGCCAGAATCAAAGAGAAAGGGGTGATCATCTCCTGTCTTCCGTGCTTATTTGTATAGGGTACAGGTGTAGACCTCCTTGACAAAGAAGAAGGCCTTAAGAAAGGTGTGGGGATAAGACTGTCTATTTGACACTCAGGAAAGAGATTAGGATTGGTTTTACTGAAAAAAATTGCTTGTTTATTAGTGGTTCAAGGCATTTGTGTATTCTCAGTTTAAATTCAAAGACTTTTATTTATAAATTAAGCCAGGATAATCCTGTGTTGGGTAAGCCAAATTTACTTTGGCTAGGTGTAGCATCACAACTAGAATCAAACCAGAGATTAAGGAGTATAATAAAAGCAGTAAAGTACATGTAACTATTTTGTGATTATTTTTGATATTACAACATTTATATTTTTATCAACAGCCCCAATCTAAACAACATTTTCAAACATGCCAAGTTGTGCTGTAGGAAAGAAATCTGAATAAAACTGCCATGGTTCACATCCTTGTACCAGATGGCAACAATTGGCTGGAAATAATTAGAAATTTTTCCGTTGCTACAGCAAAATTGTATGTTTTTATTTTTATCATCTATCTAGTGTAGAGATCAATTAAATTAAAGATTACTGATGGAAGTTTGGATTGAGAAGAAATGCTCAGTGTGGGATACACATGTATTTTATTTCTTCTCCTTTTCCTTCTTGTTTCATTTAGTGTTGGATTGCGGTTTTTGTAGTGAATTTCTTCTGTCAGCGTACCTTTCTAAATTGGGACTCAGTTTAATGACCTAAAGCTTCGTAACAACTCTTTTAGTTCTATTTCCACTTTTGCAGGGCTGCATTTGCCCTGAAGCAGATTTGTCCAGCTACATCCATTGGTCTAATAAAAGATCACATCTTTCCTCCTAAAAGTCGCTTCTGAAGAAACCTCAGTCCTGAAGCTGAGCACAAGTTTGGAACAACTGCTTAAAGTTAATTTTCCAGAACACTCTGAGTGCACAATTTTCCCCAAATCTTTCCTTTTCTTTTTTTTTTTCTTCTAGTTTTTTGATGATAAACAAAGAAAACCAAACCCATCAAAGTTTATGCAAAACAGCATCCTCCAGGAGAAATCTTGCCAGAACAACGAAAGCAGCCTGCCAACACAAGACAGCCATTAAAACACACACAGAGGTCCCACACTGAGACATATGTTAGCAAATGCAAACAAACCATGTCGGTGAAATCATGTGCAACACACCAGAGCTTACTGACACAAATAAAGGGCAGAAAATTGCTATTACTAGATAAGCATTCATCACAAGATGATCACTTTCTGTTGTCCAGGCCAACCCCCTAAACAAACCTGTAGAATATCTTCACACGATGAAGTTAAAAAATGGTAGTTAAAATTTATAATTCTGTTAAACAATGAGAAACAGAGACCTAAGTTTGAATGGTATGTAAATCACCCAAATCGCCTCATGATAATCTTTCACATCCCGTCAATCTCACACTTTCTGCTCTTCAAGTATTCATTGCTTTTCACTCTTCCCTTCCCTATCACTCTCTTGTACCACAGGTATTAAACTACCTCTTCTGCCTTATTAACATAACTAAAATAGCCCCAGCTGACTCAACTCCTTCTGTGGTTGGCTTAGTTTTGTGTCAGTCCTGAAAAAACGTTTCTGTATTTGCTCTTTTCATATTTGCCCCTGCGGTCTAGGAAAAAAAAAAAAAAAAAAAAGGAAAAAAAAGAAAAAAAGATGCAAATTGTATCAAGCAATGATTCTCTATAACTTTAGGTTACCAAAGGCTTTAAACCATGCTTACAATCTGGCTGGTGAGATTTTTCAGTAAAATGCAATGGCCTCATTAGTGTCCAGGCAAGGACTTTTGTATTTCAAATATTTTGCTATGGACTTTAAAGTTCCTCACTCTGAAAAGTTTCTTTTAAGTAACTATGTTTGCATTATTGTTAAAGTATTTCCTATAAGAAAGTAACAGGATGATAATTTACAAAAATGAGGCAATTTTAACAGACAAATACCTAGGTCCTTTAAGGCAGGATCATTTCAACTAGAATAAGCATGCAAAACTATTAAACTGAACTTAAATTATAATAGGTTTTAAAAAGTTATGTTCAAGATAAAATGTAAATCCACACAGTTGTAATCAAACCCAATTACTACTATATTTCAGAAGCTGAAATTAAAAACGTACTGTTTTAAAGTACCAGATATGAGAAACTATGCATGATTTTGTAATGGATGATTTTTAGCACAGAATATTTCCCCTACACCTTTATTTAGTACGTTTTAGGCAGGACAGTAAAATATACAAAGGTTACAGTAAGTAACATTTCCCTTCCCAACCATGGACTTTAGAATTTTAAAAGTTCCAATCAAAGGAAACAGTTGAATTATCAGAGCTAAAAACGAGTGGAAAAAAAACAAAAAAAACAAAAAAAACCACGTATGTGCAGTTTGTCACTAGTGTATAATATGATGGATAGTAGTGCAATTATTTTATATACATGGAAAAAGACATTACGCAAGTGTCAAAACATTTACACAGCTTGCAGGTTAGTCACGTACATTATGAAAATGAACATTTTATCAGCAGGCAATACAGACTAGCATGTGAAAACAGAGAGAAAAAGATATCTTTGCCTTAACGTGAGATTTAATAACATTAGAATTGCTGGAAATGTTCATTGGGCGTTTTAAATCTGATCCAGTTGCTACAAAAGCTATTGTAAACCCTTCTTTAGTTGCATAGGCCCGTGAAGTCTTGAGTTTTCATATCCCATAATTTTGGTCCTCAATTCAAAGCTTATCTGAAGAAGAGGTTTATATCTACAGATACAAGATCCAGCTCAGACTTCACTCTCACTTTTTGTGACTTCTCTCATTGCTGTTTAATTTTTCCTTTGAAATTCTGGCAATAACTGAACAAGTAAAAACTTTACATTCAGAACAAAAATATCACACTGCAATCATTGTACACCAGTTGTATATGTACTCTTTGAGAGCCAGTAAAATAATGATGCTGTAATGGTAGATTCATATGAAATATTCACAACACAAAACTCAATTTTCTCAAATAATTTTGATGAAATATTCAAGACCTACAAACCCCAAATCAACATTAAATGATTTTTCACCTGAAAGACCTCTACTTTTGTTTCTGATTATAAAAAACTGGATTTCCCTATATATACATTTACATATACATGTACATATATATACACATATACACGTACGTATTAATAAGTATATAAGTAATAAGGCAAAATATAAAACAGTTTTTCAGTTAAAAATTGTCTTTTTTTTTTTTTTTTCCCCAAAGGGAATCTTATACCTACTGATACAATTGCATATCCACATAGGCAATTAATGCCACATATCTGTTCTTCCACCTGATTTGATACATTTATATTTCTTTCATCATAAAGCGGCCTAGAAATATTTCTGTTCTGAAGGTGATACCTCTTTAATTCCTTTCTACCTCACTCAGCATCACAGGTAAGCTGAGTATCCTTATGAAAGGATAAAGGTATTCAGTTAAAAACAAATCAGAATACTCTACATATCGATAATGTTTCACCTAAAAATCTGATAAGCTGCAGATCTTTCAGTCATCCAGTCTACAGAGGACATTTAGAAAGAGTATATTTGCTTCTAGCGCCTTGAAAGATTGAGGACAAGCAGGCTGGAAGGATTGAACTCTTTATCCACCTTCTAGCCATACAGAAAATTAGGGCAGACCCACTCTTCTTTCCCACTGACATTAAATTACAGCCCACGGATGCAAAGTTCTCACCGGACAAAGAAACTATAGAAGGAAAGTTTTAGGACATGGGTCTAGAATAAATCAAACAAGGAGTCCCTATGAACCAACACTCCACTGTCTAGCCCAACTGCAATGGAACAGATGAAAAGGGAATTTCTCACTGTTAGGCTGACAAAGTTGATATGCCTCAAGCAGACAGTGTAGACCTTGAGAAATTCTGAAATTCCTATGCAACTGAGGGCATCTTTTCCTCTTTATTTTCATACACACTTACTAACTGTGGAACATTCTGTGATACATACAATTAGTCTATAAAATCACACAACTGATCTGTCATTTGCAGATGGAGTATTTTTATATATACTAAGGACATGCTGTGCAAGCCATACTGTAAATGCACCAAGGACCAAAGGTTCAGTTTGTGAGCATTCATTACATCCTCCACTACGAGACCAGCAAATATCACAGGTGATACTGGTGCAATGCAGCAGTAAAGCTCCAGCAGACATGGAACAGAATTTCCCTTTTTCCCCTGAATGAATCTCACAGAAACAGAAGTCCCTATCACACGGCAACTTTTTCCCTTCTTTGGGGCTTGAAGACCTCAGTAAATAACCAAGAGTTGTCTGATTCTGCCTAGTCCTCATCTAGGCAATGAAGACAGTGATGCTGGTTTAGTCAGGAGCACAGCCAACTCCAACTTCTTTCTGTCCACTGTAGCTAAGAGCTGAAAGGCCACACAGATCTTCATCCCTGGGGATAAAGAGGATGTGAGAACCATGCAGCAGGACTGGCTGAGACCAAATAGAGTGGCACAGAGTGGACAGGCTGTCATTCATGGCTTTATGGAAATACTGGTACTTAATTCTGCTGACAGCCGATGTTGCATACTTTTCAAGCATGTGATGCTGTGATCCTGTCAACCATTACTAGGTTTGAGAGAAGGTGAAAACACGTTGGTGAAATTAGCTGAGCTTTGTGTATTTGATATTTTGTCATAGTCACTAGCCTTTTTTGTGCCTTGAAATGTCAGCACATGACCTAAATAAAACACCTCAGTGAGGTACTATCTGATACCTAGATCACAAGATAACTGAAAAATACAGAATAGGGTTCCTCTCACACATGCATTCATATACCTTTTCCAGGAAGTCACTTATGACTTATTCCTGGATAGAAACCGAGTCAGAGAAATTCTTGTTCAAGGCCTTATGATCAGTAGGAGGAGGATTATTGGAGTGATAAAAATCAGGCACTGTGCCAAAAAAAGCAACCTTTTATTATATGAAAGGTGGTTTATTTCTTCGCCAGGAACAGCAAAAATGCATTTTTGCAGAAGATGTTTCTCTATCAAATAGCAGTAATTTCACTTGTTCTAATTTTTCAATGGAGATAATACTGTCCTCCGTAGAGTGGTTGCCAATTAAGCAGAGTGGCAAACTACATTCAGAAAGCTGAGAATAGACTGAACTGTGTAAAGCAGAAGTGAAGCTTTTTATGCTTCTTGTGTGACTGCAGATACCCTTCTGCCCTCGCTCAGTCAGAGTAAGTCCTTGGATTTCCCTTGATAGCACAGATACAGACTTTATGAGTATGAAGAGCACAGATAAAGGTATGAAGTGCTGAGGACTGTGTAGACATCCAGAAGGAACAAGTAGACAGATTCACACCTAGATTGCTTCGTGATTTGTGAACTCTGAGTGGCAAATATGATGTGCTGTATGACCTTGAGTCTTGAAAAAAAAAGAAAAGAAAAGGGAAAATTGCAACATTGTAACTCTTCAAAAAAGCAGCATGGAGAAGACATTTCTTTCCCACTCAAGGGAGTACCAGTATTTGCATTTGAGGACTATGAAGTCAGAATTGATTTTCCTTTTCAAAAACAGAAGTCCAAAGTGATTTTTTTGGTCTTCAGATGTAAGAAAATGCAAAACCAACGGTGATTCCTCAGTGACATATCAAGTGAAAAGAAAGCTCCCTGAGACTTCAGAAATAACTTCAGCATGTTAGATTGGACTTGGTTTGCCTGAAATAGGAGAATTTGAAAATTGTAGTGTAGTTAAACACCTCTTTTTGGCTTGACAGCACAATAATGGCTCTTTAAAGAGCTACTTTACAGTGTTAAATTAAGCTGTATGTCTGCAAGGCAGAATTGGCTCTACAGAGTTGGATGCCAAGAGCATCCATCCCCTTTAAAGTAATGGGCAATTTCTCAGTTATGCTCTCTTTACACCAGTAAGGTGTCATACATGGCTGCTGAAGTCAGCCACAGATTTTCTTGTCGTAGCATAAGAGAAGGGCTGAACTCCTCAACAACATCCTGTGACTGACGCAGGTGGGACAACAATTCAGGTTGTGAAGCAGCCGACTGCAGGGAGGAATACTGAATGAGTCAAAAAGAGCCAGGAAAACTGCAGGTAGAAGTGCATAAAAGGTTCAATTTTGCATTCAAACTTTGGAATGTTTGTCAAAATATAATCTCAGTTTTTTTTGTCCTTCTGTGATAAATTAATGCATATCAGCTCTTGGAGAGAGCACAGTCTATTTCTAATACAATCTTACACTAGTTAATAATGCAGACAGAGGTTACAGTGCAGTAGGCACCTAATTTCCACAGTCATACGTGGTTTTTATGATTTTAACAGTTCGAAGAGATTACCTATATCAATTAATTCTCACAGACTTATTTTCTGCAAAGTTTCATATTATCTGAAGTTAGCAATATGTATAAACTTATACTTCATAATTTGTTTCCTAAAATTGTAATGGAATTTGAAATACACTTAAGAACTTGTTATTTAATATGTTAAATTGACAAATTCTCTTTCCTAGTAGTGCACCATTTCTTTTTGTACAGAATATATAAATCCAGATCTAAGCATTATGCTTTCAATCACGAATGGCAATTTTAAAATAAGGGAATTTAAGGAATATGTAATTGTTTGCAGCAGAAGAATACAAGCTTTTAAAGAAGAATACAAGCCTTTGTAGTGTTGATCAGGATATAATTTTTTTTTGGAATAGCCATGCACTTTTTTTGTGTACATGAATGGTCAGCTCAGAAAACTTCAGAGGATGTAGCTCATCAGCCATGGATGAACACACCTACAATCATGTCCATACCACTCAGTGGGATGAGATTTGCTGATTTTTGCAATAAGAAAACCTACCTGCTATTTAGTAGTCAGTATCACAAAAGCTTAACAGCTTAGTGAGAGTCTGTATAGCCATAGCCTCACTGCACCTGAGCCTCCAGTTAAATGAAGATGTATCCTCAACTGAACTTGTGTACCCTGTAGCCGTAAACACCATCTCTGTTCTAGTAACTTGATGACTGCATGTTATATTAAAAGTTCTTATGCTGCATTTTTTCTTCTATAGGTAGTTACTCAAATATATCATCCAAGATGCCAACGAGTACCCTTCACAGATAAAAAAAAGTAATTTAGCATTATTTGTTAATCTATGATCAGAACATCTCTTGTGCTGCCTGAAGTCCCAAACTATGAAGGCTAATCACAGGACTATGACATCTAATACGATGCAAGAAGACTAATTCTGGTAGAGTACTTCGAGTAACAGTACGTGAAAGTGCAGGTTGCTGCACTGTGCCACTAATATGAGAGTTATGACTCAGAAGGTTCCCCTATATCAACCTCTATTTTAAGTCTCAGGGAGGGTCAGGAAGACATTTGGAACCGAGGATTTTCATGTTTGTTCACAACTGAAGATGTTTATTCCAAATATTTAACTATTTTCTTTTATGAAATAACTCCAATATATCTGGTACAAGATGTCGTGCAGTGATGTGATATTTTACCTGAAGCTCTCAGTAACAGTACTAGATCCCTCAGAAATATTTAAAGTCATAGAGCTGTTTGAGAACACCAGAATTACTGATGCAATGACAGAATAGGATGATTGTTCAAGGCAAAGTTTGTAGATTTGAAGGGGAAATATCAAAAGCTTCTCACTCTTCATTATGAAAACCAAAGCATAAAACAGAATAAAATTTTGCCTTCAGAGTCAATTGAGCTGAAATTCATCTTATTAAGGAGAATAAGCCAGTCAAAAGGTCTGGACTCAATACACTCCAGTGTTGAAATCCCATTATTCAGTGGAGCCAAAAAAGCCCAGATTCAGACAGGTTATAAACCACTCATAGGTTTCATTCATTGTCCCAGCTTGCCAGAAGATTCACGCTCAGGACATCAAACCAGAAGTCAACGACTTTCAGCGCTCATAGGAACAAAACATGACTCAACACATTTAGATCCAATTTGTTGATTCTGAAAATGAACTTCATAACAGGCACTTTGGTAAATGTCAGAGAAAGTAGCTGTGTACTTAAGCAGAGGAAATAGAAAGCAGAGCAACAGCAATTCCTGGTCTGCAAACACAGACTAAGATAGGCTGAATTCAAGAAATGATCTATGTATAAAAGTTACCCCACAAATTAGGGCAAAAATTGAGTGAGTTACTGCCAGAGGACAAATATCTGTAATATTTTCTGCCTCACCCCTCATTTGAGAATTGTTTCTGAGTGCTCCTCTTTTGACCCACCTAAAAGCATGCTGAGAAGCATGAGTCCCTGAGCCTTTAAACTAAATAACCAGAACATCAGTGCCTAATCTGAGGAGAAAGAAGATAGATCCAATCCACTAAACAGAGCAAATTTATGTCTTTGACTCAGTGGTCCCAATTTACAATTCTGAGAGAAGAGGAGACTTAAGCCCAAGTAGTTTAAAGATGACTTTATAGGTAACGTAGGATACTAGAAGAACAAAAGACCAATGGACAAGGTAAGAGTTACAGGAGCTGTGCAAGTTTAACATATAATTTCTGCTGCATATATAATGTTTCTCAGTGCAATTAGAAATATCACAAATATCATGATTCCAACAATACCCTTTTGAAAAACACTCCAGAACCTGAGACAGTGATTTTCTTTTTTCTTTTTCTTTTTTTATTTTTTGAGTTTAATACACAGTCAGCATTAATCTCTCAAACCTTAATTTCATCCTATTATGCCTGATTATTTATGTGCTATTGCATTTTGTGCTATATTACCTCTGTAAAAAATTTAATTCTTTTGAGAAAATACAGACCTCAATGCATTATTTTTATTCTTCTGACCTAGCTCTGTAGCTGTGGGTGCTTTCTAGAAAAATTGCTATGTAAATTAATTTTAATTTATTTTACATACATGAATATAATGAAAATTATACATGTCGGCAAAGAAATGGTAAAAAGTTTTATACTGTCAAGAAAAATAATAGTTCCAACATTCTCAATTATTTTGTGATTACTAGTATTTCATTTTCTTTTAAAAACCTCCCCATCATTATGTCATGATTTAAGACTTTTTATGAATTAAATATATATTTCCGGACAATTACTAGGTTCATTGTTAATCTAAGCCCATCAGCCAGCATGTCTTTTATCATATTCATTCCAGGAACCATATTCAATAATGAAAGACATTGCATGGTTGGACAGTTAGCAAACAGGGCATATTCAGCACACTGATTTAAACAGCACCTATTCTTTTTGCACTGAGGGAAGAAGGCTGGAAAAGATTACACACCAGATACAAGGGCTCAGCTGATCTCCTAGGTAAATTAGTAAAAAACAGAGCAGTGTGGGGAAGGGTGATCATATTTGAGATGTTTAAACAGTTGCAAAATCTGTCTGAAAAATATTTTATATGCATTTATGAGTTACACAGCATTACAAGTTTCTCTGCTTTGCTCATTTGCTTTGATTGTACACAAAAGGTAGAAAAAAAAAAACCCTCAGCAGCAGAAGAGAATTAACTTGCTCAAGGTCCTACACTGCAGCAGTCGTCTCAGTACTCTCCTAGCCTTCGATTCAAGCCACATAATAACCAAAGTCTCTTCAAACAGCAAAGAAAAGTTACACTTTTGCTGATAATTGAGGGAATATATATCTTATATGAGCAATAAGCACTACTTAAGAAATCATGTTTGATGCTTTGTTTTGTGTTGTGCCTCAGTTTCCCCCCACATGAGAAAATAGCCTAGTCATTATTTCACAAGGAAAAGAATGTGTTCTGAGTAATTTTAAGTTGCATTATAGAAACTTTTTTCTCCTATTGAGCAAGCTTGCCTAATATAGACTAGACTTGTAGCCAACTGTCAACCACTACAGATGTAGACCTAATCTTTGTGACCATTTTCTGGATAAGGACTTTTAAGGACAGGTCCTTTCCCTCAGAGTGTACTGTCGTCCAAACTATTCTTCACCAGTTATACCCAGTACACTTTGATCTACTCTACTGTTTGCCTTTTAAAGCATTTTCAATACAGATGAGAAAGCAATCTTAAGCCTATTGTTGTTTGCATACTATGTGTTATGGATAATTCTGCAGATTGGAAGAGTGATTCCACCACTGTTTGCTCCTCATTCTGCCTTGGCCATTGCACAGAAGCACCAAGGGACTTCCCAGCGGGTGTTGTTATGGGCATTACATACCCCTGCTTCCAGGGACAGTGGCAGTGCAGCCAGTACACTGCTGCTTCCTCAGGTCTCTGCAGCTGTTGCCTATCCCAGCTTTCTCCCAGGAAAAGCTCTTCTGTGGAAACTTCACAGGGTATTTTATAGGTATACAATGTCAGAAGGAGCAGACTTTTTTCTGTTGCTAATGGAGTTATTATCTAATGGACATTTTCTTAATTCAAGGCATGTAACACTATTTTTTAATTTCAGTCTGGTTGACCAAACACTCATAATCTGACAAAAGATA
>VXAA01004251.1:49559-67108 GCA_013399115.1 Anseranas semipalmata
ACAAATGCTGGAGTAATCTTTTCTCACTCAGGCATACCTTTACTCTTCTTTAATGGGCAAGCTCCTATTCTTGTTACACCCAATACCAAAGTTTCGACAAATTCTACTTTATCTTACAGTGATCCAATGTTTGACCAAGTACAGTGACAATGCAAAAACCAGTTGAAGCCAGTAAAGTATTCTTATTATTTTAACCACATGCCAATTTATCTCTTAATAAAAATCCATAATTCATTGCCAAACAAGAGAGGAAAAAAATGTGTTTTTATATCAGAGACATGGGACTCAGCACATACAAACTAAACTGTGGAACTTTGGATGTGAAAATTTGGAACTAATAAGCCTCTTTCATGAGGATGCTTCTCTATTTGGTAAAGGATGGAGACAAGGGAAGCAAAACAGAAGGGTTAAACTTTAGAACTAGAGCTGGTAAACTGATGACTAATAATGAATGAGAATAATCTCTACTTTTCTCAACAACTAGTTGAGAAAAGAAACCATTCTACTGGAAATTACAAATGTTGTGTGTCAAACTGGAAAATTACTTAAGTTACATATTGAAATGCTGCTAACCACTATTCTAGGTCTTTTCGTAGTGTGAGGTCATCAAAATTCAACTATCTCTGGAGAAGAATCGGGAACATATTCAGCACAGCTTATGTGAGATATCAAAACTAATTTCCGTGCATATGGTGTATGAGTTTTGATCAGTCTTTCCTTAGGCAAAGTAAAGGATTTTTGGATTGAAAAATACACTACAAAATGGTCAACAGTCCAGTGACTAGCATGCTTGCCACTAACACCCCAAACTCCCTGCCTGTTAGTCACAAATCAGCAGACAGCTGCTTTGAAAATACCTGAATTCATATTTCTAGCACTATTTGATTCAGACCAGGGGCCTGAACTTTCACCTTCGCCATATCATCGTTAAAATATTGTACAAGTTTATTTTGTTATAACTGACAAAAGCTCTGTCTTGATTTAGCCTTTGAAATATCAATCCACAGTTCTCCAAATTGTTCAAAGTTTGTATTCTTCTTTTACAAAATGTGGGCTAAATGGAATGAAAACGTGGAATAAAGAGGATTCTATGCACACAGCAATATGTGAAAAACAGTTGTCTGATGTTCTGGGCAGTTTTTACAACTTAATGATTGAAGAGCATGAAATATCATGAGATCATAATGTAAAGCAAGTTTCCCCATGAGCCACCTTCCAGCCTTTCTATCTAAACCTTCAACACATCACCAGAAGCAAAGTTTGGGCCACTGTCACCACCCACACTACAGGCCCAAGTCTATCAGCAATGTATAAAACGTTGCCAGCACTTCTCCAGAGACACAGATCAATCTCTGGAGCCTACACAGGAGAATGCAACACCTTGTACCCCCACTTACTACAAACACTGGTGACAGGTAATGGGATTGAACAAATGATGAAAGACACTCAGGCACACCCAGGGACAGAGCAACTATAGAACGTGCTAACACCTTAACCTCTTTCTCCCTGTAACTCCCACACATCCCAGCTCCTCAGCTGTCAAGCTTCTTCCTTCAGAATGATCGGTTGACTTCAATATTTAGCTTGCACCCAGAACAGTGATTCCCATCATGGAATAAGGGGGACAGTAGGTACGAGCATCCAACTTCTCTCCTATACTTAAAAGTTACTCTGAGGAAACTAATAGGGAATAAATAAGGAATGAAAACAAAAGAAGGACATCAATCTCTAAAATGGGACTAAAGAGCTTGGTAATGGAGAGACCTAACTTGATCTTTGAAGAAGTGCTAGTACTGTGGTGTAATTAACTCTGAACCATTATTGCAAAACTGCATTGTGGTGCAATTTAAATAAAACAAGCAAGCAAAGAAACAAACAAACAAAAATGGTATTCATCATCATTTACCAAAATAGAAGAAACTTCTAATTCAAGCAATACCTTGAAATGAATGTAACGGCAAATTGTGAAACAGAGGTTCAGTAGTTAATAAGTTTCTTTTAGGAGTCAGGGAAGCAGAGGAAATACCTGTGCTGTTCAGCAAGCTTCAATTCAATGAGGTTTAAGAACATGACTACAGTTAGATATGTACTTGAGTGCTTTTACAGAGTTGCAAGGATTACCTGAATCTAAAAAAACCTCCTTATGTGGAGTGAGAAATGCAAGACCATTAGGCAAATTAAAGTTCATACTGAATGTAAGCACTGAAAGAGTCATCAGAAATAGCAGCCAACTATTTTCAGACATTGATCATAATGATTACAGCTGAGGAAATAGTTTGCAATGAATAATATATTCCTGTGTCTTAAGGTTTGTAAGAACAGGTAATAATTTTTGTTGGGTAGAATGATACAGTTGGAGGTGGAGGGGACAGAGAACAACCTTTCCAATGTATTCATTTTTCCAGCTGTATCAATTGATCAACTAAGAGAGATAATTAAGCATATTTTCTCGTTGTAAAAACCTTCCCATTTTTTCTTCTGAGACTATCACAGCTACAAAGACATTATTCTGATTTTTCTTTTTTTTGAGTAAAAGCTAACTTTGTTGATTTTATCAAACATTTTCATAATTTACAAATCACAGGCTAGTATGTTTTTGTTAACAGTACTGCAGCACACGCAATTGTACAAATGGAAAATACTGTACAGTTAAGACATCTCATCAATCTATATAATATAGTCAGAGTGGCAGAGTGTAAACAGCCGTGTTGGTAACAGGCTGTTTTCTCAATACACTTCACTTTAAATGCCCCTACTGTTAAGTGAAGTTGTTTACTGCACGAACAGTACAGACTACCAAGCAGGAGATAAGAACATTAAGAATAATATTCTCCATATAATGTTACTATTAGCTCACAATCTTTAATGAATTTGGAGCACATTATGTGATGCATGAAAATATTGCAAAACTGCGACCATTCACAAATAGAACACAGAGCGGTCTGGATAAATCTGGCACTGCCAGGCAAACTGCAGTTTGAGTTTTGAAATTAACCATGCTGTATGCTTTCTGTGGTGCACTCTCAGCTTGATACCTCTTGAGGTATTTCCACAGTTTGAGGATTCCACAGGCAACATCTAATAACATGAGGTGCTGTACCTACTGGCCTTAGATAGTTATCAATAACTAATAAATGCCAAGGACCTGCTCCTGCTGGTTGATGGAAAAGGTAATCAAGGGTTAATGAGTGCCAAGAATCACATTAAAGTAGTCCATTGCTTCCTAGATTACTGAAGGTTAAAAATGGAAAATTTAACTCTACCACTAAAAATGTTAAAGGTACAGTATATTTCCAGGAACGCCATCATTCACAACTCCCTGCTGTTTCCACAATGTGTTATACAAGAAAAAGCAATAAACTTGGAACAAGTTCTTTAAAATTGAGATGTTTTAAATAAAAATTGAGATAATTATGTAAATATGGCACTTTTCTATTATGAATTTATAAAAAGTATGCACATAATCTGAATATTTAATGTGACACAAAGATTACATTCTGACAGTTTTTTAAAGGTATACAGCTCAATGAGAAAACACATTTGATAGTAAGTGGTGTAATGAAGAAACTATGCTGATGGTATGTTATCTGTTGGGGTTATGTTTTTAAATAGACAGTAGTGTTTAAAAGGTCAGTCAGAGAACTCATGGTCATATAAAACAACTGAATCTATACTATCCAGAGTATTTAAGAACTCATCAGATTTGACTCAGGTTTGAGTCAACAAAGAATTCTCTGAATTAAAATTTAATTAGATAAATAATTTTAAATGTGCTTACAAGTAGGTTTTCAAAGAAAACTATAGCTATTTCCATATTACAGAAGGAAAACCGAGGTACAGAGAAATAAAGAAAACCAGATATGCAGCAGTATGCAGGATTCTTGAGTCCCAGCCTAGAATATTTAACATTACAAAGTCTCAAAACTTTTGTGAGCCATGAGTCCCATGGCTCAAAAGAAGGAAAAGATATTTACCTCTCCATTATATTGTTTGAAAAATTTAAAATCACAATGTTAATGAAAGCAAACTACTTTTCGCATTTATTAGAACTTTAAATCATTCAGATAACCTGTCATGCACTTGAATGCACAACTTGCTCACAATGAAATTAATGCCAAAGTTTACAAAATTTTATTTTAAAATTATAAAAATACTATAATTACCTACTTCATGTCTGTACCGTATGTAGCAATAGAAGCACTCCTTTCACACACAAAATATGCCTTGAAGCAATGGTTTACAACCATTTGCAGAATTTAAAAACAGGAATTCTTTTGCTGGGGCATACATCTGTCTTGACTAGTACAGAGAGTTTGACTTCTAGTGACACCAACACTTTAACTTTTCATGTGTAGTTATTTTCCAATGCTTCTTAAAAATAATAACAAAATTTGAATTATATGGATTGATTCCAAATCCAAGTTCCTTCCTCGCTCTTACCACTGAAATATCTCTTTCTTTCCAATACATCAACAGAAGGTAACAAAAACAATTATATGGCTGACAACGTGCATATGAATTATATTTCTTTTTTCTAGTCTGCAAAACTTTGATTAAATTGAAAGCTGCTTAACAGAGAGTGGACAGAAGGAAAGAAAGGTGAAGGAAATATGCTGTGTATTTTGTGTCACCAAAGTATACTTGCAAATAGATAAGCATTGCCATTGAACTTTTCTGTTTTAGTCCAAGGACTATTTGAAGGCATTTTGCATTTCTCTGTCAGATCATGTTTGACTTTATGTCACTTACATATCTGAATGCAAAATGTTATCCTAAAGTCATCTGAGAGGTAATGGGTGTTTCCAGCTTTTACACTAAAGCGAGGAGATGCAAGAGCTCTAACAATCCTAGTCATTGACATTTACAACTATGGGTTTTGTTTTTAATACAGGGCAGTGAGCAATATACTTAAGGCACCAGAAAATGGTTTATAGCATACACTAAAGGTGAATCACTTTTTTACTAGATTTATTAGCTAGGGGAGGTGCAATCTCAAGAGGAAATTTAGCCAGTTTTAACCCAAGTAATGCTGCTTCTTATAGTTATTTCCCTTGAAATTCTCAGCAGAACTCAGGCGTCTAAAATGTCCTATTCAGGGATGCTGCTTTTTTCCCCCAGCTGGTTTCTGCCACCTTGGGTAATGGCAGAGTACTCATTAACAAACTAATTGATTTTTATTAATTATCTGTGGTGTAATCTTTTTCACTGATTTTTCCCCTAGTATCTAAGCCTATTAACTGCAAATACACAGTCAGTATATAATTAGTCCTGAAGTGGACTCCATGACACTCGTTGATTTTAAAATCAAACGGAAATGTATGTGTTTGTATAGATATATATATACATAAGTATATATATGAATTTATACAAAAAAGCTACATTTTTTGAATATTATTTGAAAAATAAAAATAAATGACTAAGAACCGAACACCAAATTGCAAGACTAAAAGGTAGATACAAGACAGTTTAAGAAGCCCCTTGCATAAGCTCACCTATTAATTCCTAATTCCCCCTGCCATATATAATACACAGATTTTAAATACAACAATGCTGAATAGCACAACATAATAAATGCTATGAATATGATAATGAAAGGCAGTTGTAACTATTATTGTTGCTTTTCAGGATTTTTTTCTCATGATAAGTAATACGTAATTTGACAGTTAGATACTAAATACTTTTAAAAGTCAGTTTCTTTATATTTATATTGTTTTCTTAGAAGTAAATGGTCAAGTCTTTCTCTAAAAAGCCGGAACAAGATTTTTGAATATCTCTCTGACCTTCGCAAAAGTAATTTCAGTAAGCCCAGCCCAGTTTTACTAATTCTCATAAAAGGAAAAAGCTATTAATCTAGGCTAGCCTTTGTATAATGCCTAATAGAAGACAGTGACAGATGCCAAATAACAATGCCACAATTCAGCTGATTCTTCTTGGCTACATGGCCATCGGTCTTTAATTGTGATAAAAAAAAAAAAAAAAAACAGAAATAATAAAGACTCTGGGTGTTGCAGGTTGCCCTCCTCCTTCATTCACAAAACAGAAGTCACTTAATATGAAGAGGATTTAAGACTTACTGCATAACTCTGACTTACCTCTTCATTGTGAACCAGGCAGGAGTTTAAGAAGTTATTGACAGTAAATGAGGTGATGATCAATCCTTTCAGTGTCCTATGAGGTTTTCCAACCACTACAACCAACTGAATATTTCACTGTAATTTCAAGTAACTAATTCTGATTCCTGAATTAAGAACATAAGTTCAAGTATGTCTCTGATGAGTTCATGCTATATTTGAACATTTCAGTTATTTGACTAAATCTCTCAAAACTCCTATGATCTATTATTAGTCTGTTGCACGTATTAAGATCTCATATTTGACTTTCAAACTATATTGTAACTGTTCAGACGAATCACATCTTATTTTTGACGCCTGTGCCTCTGCAGGGAGGTAGTTAATATCACAAATAAAATAATAATTAGAGGCTTGGTCATGAACTGCAAAAGAAATGCTTTAAGCAACACAAGGTGGTGTGCAGCAAGGTCATCGAGATGTGCGAGAAACCTCAGGTTAAAGGTGATCTTCTAATAGCACAGAAAACAGCAACTCTTGTTCATCTAGGTAACAAACCCGTGGTACATATGTGTTGTGAAAAGATGAACAGTGATTTCTGTGATATCCACATGTTGTTTACACAACAATGCTGAAAGTGACATCTAAATTATTATACCCAGAAGGAATTACCAGAAAGACCAGGTTGACTCAATTAATGACAATGACTAGGTAAAATTATTTCTCTGCTTACTCTCATTTTATGTGTGGCTGGTAGATCAAAGCTGTCCAGTTCCTGCATCTCCAACACCTGTCCAAAATCAGCCTGGCATACAACACAAGTGTTCTATTAAAATCAATAATTAATTTTGTTCTTTCAGCATCATTATCGTTATAATCAAGCTCCAGGCAACAAGTCAAACAGCACCATAGTCACAATCATAATTTCTGGGTCATACTCCAGAATCCCTCTTTTAAAATTTAAGGAGAATTTTCATATAAGATTTGCCGCTGTATCTTTTATAGATATTCAAGCTTCATCCAAAAACTGGGATTTCTGAAAATGTCTTCTGCTAAGGTAACTTATTATGACTGCAGTGCATCTGAAAGATATGATGTCCAATGTATGAACAGAAACTTGTAATTGTCAGTCCCCTCTGCCCAGTATAAAAACATGTTAAAAATATGCTTACTCAAGCATAACTAAATATCTAAAATAGCTATACAACAGAAGAAAGTTGTTGAAGCACTTTTAAATACCCATTTTTATCAGTCAGCACTTAAGTTGTTTTAACTCCTTACTTCATGCCACAAATCATACCAGTTCCACTGCAACAATGTTTTAATAAAATTAGTGACATCACCCACAAAAATGTAATACATTAGGCCAAACTCTCTGCATACTCTTAGATAACAGATAAATAGGCATGTGACAGGAGAAATGCATGCAAATGTCTACATACAAAAACCAGATGCATCTAGACATAAGGTATCACACACATTGCATAACACCTGCTTTTCCAGCATTTTCACTCAGCTGTTTTTTCACTGCCAGAGGCAAATTCTCTGTATCTTGAATATTCAGCAGGAGCTTCTCTTAACAGTTGAAACTGGAGGAAAGTACCTTACTCCTGTTACACATATGGAATTCTTGGTTATTTAAAAACTTTTACAGCTATATGCTTCTGTACAAAGGTCTCTACATGTTCTCTGTGCTTGTCGAAGAAGGTGAACTCTTTATTCCAGCCACGTTGTCTGCCTCGAGGAATACAACACGGTTTAAAATGATGTGATGTAAAAACATGCACTCAACATATAAACAGCCATAATGAGTTGAAGAAAAAGACCATCTTCACCATTACTAGCTAAGCATCTTCAAGCTTGGTTCTCTAGATTAACATATATGTTGGGTATTGGAAATCAATCTGAAAATCATCTCTATTTTGATTTGAGAGGATATAAGCAACCCGATATCTAAGAGATATTTACAGAATATTGGGAAAATTATACTGAAAACTAAAAGAAATGCTAAAGATGTCAAAGGAGGCAGCCTAGTCAAACATATTATACCTATGTCTTCTATAACATAAGCATGGGCACAAGTTTTATAATGAGATGACCCTGACCTGCCACTTTCGTTCACAAATGACTACTGCCTTAATTATTTGCATCCGTGAACTCAAATGAAAATACTTAAGGATATATCAATATGCTCATAAATCATCTTCAGGCAATAAGTAGTCCAACATAGATAATTAGAGAATTTACGGAAGGCTTACTCCCTCTGTTTATCTGCTTATGACATTTGCGGTACAGCCCTAACAGCAGGATAATTACTAGATTTATTCATCAAACAAAATCACGCCTTCTGGGAATGAACAGTGACTCTGGTTTTAGGACTAATAAAGACATTTTTCACCAAAACTCAAGTACTAATTTGCTCAATAACTAGCTGCAATAAGCTTTTATGGAAGCACTCAAAGAAAAGGCTTGGCACCAGAGGGCAGATAATTAAAGGTGCAGTATCCCCATACAAAAGGCTCTGAACAATTCCCTGACCATATTAAAATTTAATTGTTGAATGTTAATTGAAAAAAAAATAAGTCACTACTGTTCTCTCTGTTTCAGTAATTATTCTTCTCATATCAAAAATATAGCTTTATATATATAACAAAAGAAAATCTGTAGGATTCTTAAAAAATTTACTGTCATTGATTTGCAATAACAGCAAGAAAACACAAAGGAAAACAAAACTCTCAGCTCTTCAATGTTAATTTTTAATAAAAATTGATAAAAATGTTTGAAATATTTGTAGAAGAATGTAGAAGCAGACTGCTACACTTTAGCAGGAAGAGCACCAAAGTAAGCAACATTATAATAATAACTTATATATATATTATTGCACCACAGATGAAAAAATTCTAACACAATGTTGAAAAATAAAAACACAAATCTCACAGTATAAAGCAACACAGACTGTATAATTGAGTTCTTACAGATTCAAAAGTTTTTGGAAGCTTTATTGTATAAATCTCATTCCAGTCTTTCCCCCAACTACTTGCTCACAAGTTCTTAATTTTAGCACCTTTTCTGAGTTTCCACAGCTCCAGCTGAGGAACCCAGAAGCTCCTATGTTACCCATGAGAGTGACAGTTAACAATAACTCCATCTTCTTATCTCCCAGGAAATGATGAGCACCAGCCAGGCAATGGACATGCACATTCTGCATGCATGCTGCTCTCAAAATCTTGCTGTTTGGGACAGAATGGGTGTTCCTGAGATGCTGAGCTTTCACTGTACCAGAGTGCTGCACGGCCCTAGGCCGACTCTGCTGCAGAGAAATGATGAACTACACAAAATGCAGACTTTTAAACTCGTATTTAATTGTTTAATGTCATGGCTCTTGGTAGAGCATTGTTGCTTGAAAAATAAATTGGGTAATTCAATTAAATGGCTACAGAAGATACATCATATCAGATGTAGAAAGGCACTAACCCCAGCTTGAACTTGACGTCCCACATCGCTTCACTTATTTGACAAATGGATTCTTGAAAATAATTGAAACACATGGCTGCCAGCATAGGTCAATAATACTCTTTTGCCATTCAGCCTCTTAACAGCTTCCATTTTTTCTTGCACTGTGCCATTCAGGGCAAAGATTGCATTTGCCTGGTAAATCATGCAAGCATTATTACTAAAATGGGACTAAATGCAATGAAAATGGACTACATAAAAGTAATGGCACTTAAGTAAAAGGAAGACCATCTACTAGGGCAAACACTAAATGTCAGAGTTAAATACTATATGACATTGCCTCCATTATAAACTTGTATTATAGATGTAAGAAGGCAAACTCACTAACTATACACACACCACCATTTTTGTAGCTAAGCTAACCAGTGTTTACAAGAGAGGAAGACCTGTGAGAGAAGGCTCACACAGTAATCAGTTCAGGATATTTAATATATTTTATTTGTTTGTATTAAGCATTCAGTATACAAAAGTATTGTAAGTCATAGACACAGAATAGATTTTTTTTTCCAGCATCAATTCACAGCACACAGCAGTGGCAGAGAACCATGTCTGTCTGGAGGGAGGTGTTTCATTAGTGTTTAGGATAGTCTTTGGAATCACAGATGGCAGAAGTATTAAGAAAAAATATTCATTTTTCAGCAAAGAGCATCTTTCAGCATTTATTTGGGCCATGAGAAAGTTAGACAAGGCCTGGAGTATCAAGAGACATGGCTGATTTCATACTTTATACATATCAACAAGAGACTCCATTCTCTAGAAGTGGTTATTAGTTAGAAGATGATTACTCAGTGAAATGCTTGTGATCCATTAGCTAGCTTGAGTCTTAAACAAGAGTTATGCGTCCTGACGCTGTTAAATGCACACCATCTTTGTGTCCAGATGGGCATCCCAGCCTGACACAGCTTCTGCCTTGCATAATTTAACCTGAACTCCAGTTACAACTCCTTGTGAGGGTGACTTGTACTCAGGGGTTCAGAGAAGGGATACACCAAAAACAAATTCTAGTGTACTGTAGCAGACACAGTCAGCATTTGACCTTAATGTTTCTTTGATCTTATCCAACCTCTAAGTTGATGGCTGTAGTTTTAAAAGTTATGTTCCAGCTCAGATTTGGTGAAGGACCACAGCAAAAACACAGATGTCAATAGGGCAGTCGCTAGAGGCTAACTTAGCTATTAAAAAGAAATTAAAAACAAACCAACAAGCAAACAAACAGAAAATCAAAACCAAACCAAAACAATCCCAACAAAACAACAGGAAAACAGAAAACATCCTCTGTGTACCAGAGTTTGTCTTCCATTCTCATCCTTTGAATGAAATCTTTCATTTCCCCATAGCTATGAATCCACAGTTCCTTTTTCTTCAAATTCCACTTATGAGAAATTAAATTTTAGCAGCCTTTTACCACTAAGCCTCTCACTCAGATTTTGGACTTAATACCAAGATTTTAATATACTAATTAAATTATGTAGTGCTATGGGTAATATTCTTAACTTAGATCTAGTGAAAAATAATTTTAAACCATCTTTCTCATCTTCCTTCCTTTCATCAACACTGCAAAGTTTTTTATGCTTCTTACCTACTTTATCACCACTTTTGCACATCACATAACTAGTAAACTTGCACTTCTATATCTAAGTTTTAGTCTTGTTCCAGTTGCTGAATAAATTTCAGTACAACTTCAAAATACACATAAAAATGACATCACAGGATACCTAATATTGCAAAGGTAGTTTAAAAGAACCATAGTTTATGTGTGCAAATAAAAAGAAATTATAAGAGTGTCAATAAATGGCAAACAGAATATTACAGGAAACTTTAAGAGAAACTGACCAAATATAACTTAGAAAAAAATATATTTCAAAACTTGATTAAAATGTTGTAATCCTAACAAACCTATATTTAAATTGATGAACACCTTGAATTGTTGCACTAGTATTTTGGCTTTAGGATTTCCTCAGCACTTAGGACAACATCTTTATAATTTTACGTAACATTTACTGTAGCCTACCAAATAATACTTTCCTGGACAAGGTTTCCATGAGCAACCTTGAATCCTCCAACATTAAGCTTGCCACCAGCTTTGCCAGCTTGGAGCTCACAGTTTAAATGTCCACTTCTGTGCTGCTTTAGCTTACACAACTCAGAACATATTTGCCCAGCTGAGGTTCTGAAGATAAACAATATCTCTTTCCTTCCTGAGAACAAATTAAATTAGCTGCACCTCCAAGAAAACTCGTTTTAATAAATGTCTTCCATTTATTCAACATGTGCCATCAGCACTCTGAGATAAACCTAAATAAACAGAAGATGCAAAATAAGGTAGAAAACGTGTAAACAGCCTCACGCCCTGTCTTTCATTAACCTACTCTCTAGTTTTTATCTTTTAAAAGATTATCAAGTCTTTAGACACTCAGAGATCTGTCCTGCCAGTCAGTGGCAGGACGAGTGGAAAGCACTGGTCGGACCTTCCAAAAAGTTTGAAAGGAAAAACATGTAAGAAAAGCATGAAGGCATGTGAGAATCAGTTTCTTGGAGTCTAACAGTATTATTTAAAGCCACCCATAATTCTGTGATGTGCAGAATTCAGAAAGGCAGCTGAAAAGGATGAAGAAACAAGAAAGAAATGATCATGACCCTATCCCTATTGTGGTATCCAATGAAACACAAGTACATCTGTATATTCATAAACCTGGCTGTTTTTCACAACAGTTTTCCTCAGACAGTTAAGAAACAATTAACACAAGCCATTATTTGAGAAGAAATAGCAAAACGATATTTCTCTTAAAAATATTATAAATAATTAAGAATTTGTGCTTATGTTTACTAAAATAAGACCAGAGTTCTGTACTTTTACTATCCAAAATAGACTTTAAAAGACCAATTGTGTTCTGGCTGCATATTTTTTAAACTAGCAGCCAAATACCTGGAGGGGTGGTGGGTGCTGAGGGTTATGTATTATTGTTTGCAGGCTTACATGGGGAGTTTGATGGTTAGTGTTACCAGCCCCTAAGCTTAATTTCAGCATGGCATTTCAAAACTCTTAAGGCTTACTTTTCCCAATTAAGGATTATGGAAACAGGCCTGGTGAGCCTAGAGGGTTTTGAATTGTGCTTGTCGAACATTAAGCAAACATGGGTATCTCCAGGCTCACAAAGCTCTGATAAAACTATGTGTATATAATTAGATCAATCAACAGGAAACATTATGTGATATATGTCAAAGGTAGTTTCATAATAAACAGTGTTAAGAAAATATTAACTACTCACTAACGCTTCAGTCTACTTGACTACCACTTTTTTAAAAGATTGTATCTTTACAGGGCAAAATGCAATTCAAGTCACAATAATATATTTTCACATAGCTTTCTGACAAACAATCTTCATGAACATTCTCATCTGCAAACCAAATATCCTCAGCATGCCACCAGTCAATTAGGTGTGTATTTATCCTTAAGTTTTTAATTTATGTCACTTGGGATACAAGTCAATTTTCCTAATTAGAATATATCCATCATGATTAGAAGTAGGCTTGGGCAAATTTATATTGGATCAGTTTAGAAAAAGATAAATTTGCATAAAATGTATTGTATGCTAATACAATATCTAACTTGAATGTTCAAGGGTCAGAATTAAAAGTTTTCCACATTGGCTTTTCCCTCTTAGACATACAAATTAGAAATACACCTTTCGGAGCTTGGGCCCCATTAGATAGTGACAGTGTACTTCATTGCATCAGAGCATTAATTTCTTGAAGCAATCATTTTAAGATAATTGAGAGTACGGACATGCTCGTAGTGAAGCAGCTGTCTAAACTAACAGCTGAGAATTGCTCCATTGACAGTCACAGGGATTTTAACATGTGCGTACAGAAACAAAGGTGCACTCTAAATCTCAGAAAAATATCAAGAGTTCTACTGTAGTAATGAAATTTAAGGGAGTATTTATGTCAGTATTTCAAGTTCAATCTGAATCAATGAATAAAGCATAAGTCACCTCAGGAGTCTATTCACAGATCTAAGTTAGGCTGATATTTTAAATATCACCTCAAAGGCCACTCTCTGCCTTAGCACCAGAATTTTAGGAGACCAGTCAACTAATATACCTAAATAAACTAGATGCTGAAGTTAGATGTGAATAACCCACAAGGAATATACACAGTGTTACCTGAAAAACAATCTTTTACACCCAATTAGAGTCAAGCCTACACTGCCAGAAAGCAGACAGTTAAAAAACACAACTCATCTTCTGAAATCCAGTGAAAACACACCACACACATGTGGACTGCATGTTTCTGGTGAGGGGAGAGAAACCCTCCTCCATAAAACCATCACTGGGATGTCTTCTCTTTAGAGACATTATTTTGCTGAGGTGCTGATGAGAAGGTGTAATGCCATGTCTCCTGCTTTCTCCTGCCTGCTCCTCAACCACCACTGAGCATGTTCAGAAACGTTTTCCATCTTCAAAGTCACACCTCCTGTAGTACTTCTTTGTTTTTCTTTTTTTTGATGTGTTATTTTCATAAGTGAGATCATAAAATATTTTAAAATCTGAACTTGCTGAACCAACCTTAGACCTGTTGTTTTAGACAAAGAAGAAAACTCATGGCTGGATTGGAAAAACAATGTGTGCTTACCTGCAAATATAAAACTGTGGCATGAGGAAACTGCAGCTGAACCAGAGTAAATGAAGAAAGACACTCATTTTCAGAAAAATCTCAAGTTAAAAAATATCTGCTGGGATACTGTTAGTGTAGAAGTAGTAGAGTAGTTGGCATCAGAAGTGAACTCCTCAGCAGGATGGCAGCAAAATAAAAACTAGTCGCTGTAGATAGTGCTGTTATGATACTTATCTAGAGATAGCTTATTAGAGTAGAAACACTTGACTATAGGGCTCAAAAGATATGAATAACATACATTTAAAATCAGTGTTGACATTTGCAATAGAATCAAAAGTAACCATCTGTAAATGACAAAAGCCCTCATAGCCGTGTTCTATGATTTAGGCTTACATTTATTGTGATGAAGTAAAGATATAGCCAAAATAAGATAAACAGTAACTTTAAAGCTACAGGATAGTTAGAAGTGTTGTGTTTCTCACCTGAGCATGTCTCTGGATGAGAAGATTTGTAGAACAATTGCAGCAATTCTCACAGGAAATGAGTCTTTGAATGTGTTTAGAGACATCCCTGAAAGCAAATTTGTCACATTCATTTCCACCAAGCAGAAAAATCTGTGATTTATCCATAAGAATCTGATTTTCCTCCTTTTTTAATATATATATATATACATGCCATTAGAAAGGCTTTATCTCCCCATAGCATCTGATATTATCAGCTCTTCAAATACAAGGTAAAGCCATGTTTCTGATATTTGTGCATTGTAAGTTGCATTCTGGTGAATATCACTATTAGTTTGGAAGTGGTTTTTAAAACAGTTAAGTGGAACAGGAAATTGCTGAGGAAATACCCACATTCTGAAAGAGTTAAAGGTGCTCGGAATTAGTAACTTCATCTCATTCCTGCAATTTTTACTGTTGTTTACTGCAAAACTCTTCCTCTATTATTGCAAAACTGAGTTAATAATTGGGTCGCAAGACAGTGGGAGCATTCCAATGTTAATTATATCTTATTGACTAATTTGACTGGAGGCATTTTAATATTGTTTCAGTTATGCTAGAAATCTTTTAAATAGGATACTCTTGCAGGTTGCCTTACAAAGGCAAGAAGCGTCACCTGCCTGTGCTGGCTTTTAGCTGACACTTGTCAGAAAGGTTCACCTGTATCTCTTGATTTCAATCACAATCTATTTTCAAATAGACCTGATAGCTGCTTCAGCTTTCCTCAAACTTTAAGCATTACAGAACTGTCCCCCCGAAGTGCCCCTACACAATAGATATGGTGCTCTGGGGCTCGAAAAAGGTGAGGATATTAATAACAACAATGGTAATGGTAGTGGTCAAGACCCAGGAAAGGGCAACAGTATAAAGGTGGACCAGCAAACCACATGTATAAGAACCAGTGCCACAAAAAAAGCACGAAGGGTGTTAGTAATTGGAGATTCCTCTCTGAGAGGCACTGAAGTGCCCATTTGCTGCCCACACACTCTCTCTCAAGAGGTTTGCTGCTTGCCTGGGGCCCGCATTTGCGACATCACAAAGAGGCTACCAAGCTTGGTTAAACAACACGACTACCACCCATTCCTACTCTTTCATGTAGGGACAAATGAGGTCGCAACAAGGAAACTAAGAAACATCAAAAGGGACTTTATGTCCCTTGGAAAGATGTTGAAGGGATCGGGAGTGCAGGTAGTGTTCTCCTCCATCTTCCCAGTTGGAGACTGGGACCCAAGGAGGTGGCAACATACAAATCAGATGAATGATTGGCTGCGTAGCTGGTGCCATGCTCAGGGTTTCGGGTTCTATGATCTTGGGCATGCTTTTGAGAGACCGGGAACGCTGACACCAGATGGGGCACTCCTGACCAGGTGGGGCAAGAACGTTCTGGGCAGTAAGCTGGCTGGACTCATTAGAAGGGCTTTAAACTAGACTCTGTGGGGGAAGGGGATGTACGTGTAGGAGACACAAAGAAACAGTGGATGCCAATACTTTAGAAAACAATGGGGAAACACCTGTGAATCGTCCCATAGGAATTAGGAGGGACTCCTCTAAAAAGGTGATGCGGCCCATAGCCCAGCTGAAGTGCCTCTATACCAATGTATGCAGCATGGGAAATAAGCAGGAGGAGTTGGAAGCCATGGTGCAATTAAAAAACTATGATCTAATTGCTATCACGGAGACATGGTGGGACGAATCACACAACTGGAACACTGGAATGGAGGGCTACGAGCTTTACAGGAGAGATAGGCAGGGAAGGAAGGGTGGGGGTGTTGCCCTCTATGTTAAGAAGTGGATAGATTGTGAAGAGTTGCCTCTGAGAACCAGCCACAAGCAGGTTGAGAGCCTGTGGGTAAAAGTTAAGGACTGGACCAATAAAGGACACCTTGTGGCTGAGGTCTATTACAGACCGCCTGATGAAGGGGAGCCTTTTGATGAGGCCTTCTTGCTTCAGCTACAAGAAGCATCGTGCTCACGGGCTCTCATCCTGCTGGGAAAGCCATACAGCAGGCAGTAAGCAATCCAGGAGACTCCTGGAGTGCATTGAGGACAACTTCCTTCTCCAGGTATTAGACAAACCAACCAGAGAAGCGCTACTGGACCTGGTGCTCACCAATGCGGATGACCTCCACATTAAAGAGGTTAAGATTGGAGGCAGCCTGGGCTGCAGTGACCATGCTCTTGCTGAGTATGTGATCTTGAGGGATGTAAGCCTGGCAAAGAGCAAAGTCAGGACCCTCAACTTTAGAAGAGCAAAATTCCATCTGTTCAAAGACCTAGTAGATGAGATCCCATGGGACACTGTCCTTAGGGACAGAGGATCTGATCACAGCTGGCAACTCTTTAAGGATATTTTTCTTAGAGTGCAAGAGCTCTCCATCCCCATGTGTCATAAATCAAGCAGGGAGGACAGACAACTGGGATGGCTGAGCAAGGACTTGCTGGTCAAACTGAGGTGAAAGAAGGAACTGCACAGGCAGTGGAAACAGGGCCATGTGCCCTGGGAAGAGTAGAGAAACGCTGTCCAGATATGCAGGGATGGGATCAGGAAAGCCAAGGCGCTGACAGAGCTAAACTTGGTGAGGGATGCAAAGAATAACAAGAAGGGATTCTACAGGTACATTGGCCAGAAAAGAAAGTCTAAGGAGAGTGTACCTCCTCTGACAAATGTAGATGGAGGACTGGTAACAACAGACATGGAGAAGGCTGAGGTACTTAACTACTTCTTTGCCCCAGTCTTCACTGGCAGTCAGGCTTCCCACACCTCTCAAGTCCCTGAACCTCTAGGTGGGGGCTGGGGGAGCAGAGTCCCCTTCATTGTAAGCNTTCATTGTAAGCAAAGAGCAGGTTTGGG
>VXAA01004252.1:0-40841 GCA_013399115.1 Anseranas semipalmata
ATAAGTATATATATATTTATTTAATCACAATGAGCTAGAAGACTTCAGTCAAGCATTTGATTTCATCCATGACTAAGAAAAACAGTCAATAAACTTACTGCTCCCTTTAAACACTGTATTTAATATTTTCTATGAAATTCTGTAAGAAGTTTAACACTCATAATAAGATACTTTGTGAGTAATCAATATCACTTATGAGGCCAAACTCTAGGAACAGAGTAGTTTTCAATCTCCGCTGCACTTTTCAATTTTATACCATTAATTCTGCTTGGAATTGGTGAAAAGAGATGCTTCAACAACTCCTGCAAGTCAGTCATGACCAGACAGTCTCTGTTCAAACTGACAATATGTCAGGTAGTAAAAAAATATTTTTTTAAGGTGGAATAAAGCCAGCAATTCATTTTGTGGATGGTTATTACCTTCTAACTGTGATAGCCTTGACCTCCATTATAACCTGCAACCTAAGGGATAAAGGGATAGTCTCTTTAGCACCATGCATATTCCTGAGCTGCTGCTGTTATGTGTCTTAAAGAGGCAGGGGGGGCTGCATGGGTGGCTTCTGTGAGCAGAGCCCAGCAGCTGCCCCATGTCAGATCAGAGCCAGCTCCAGCCGGATCCAAAAGGGACCCGCTGCTGGCCAGAGCCGAGCCAGGGAGCAATGCTGGTTGTGCCTCTGGGAGAGCAGAGTTAAGGAAGGGAACAAACTGCTGTGCCACAGCAGCTGGGAGAGAGGGGTAAGAAACAGCCCTGCAGGCACCCAGGTCAGTGCAGAAGGAGGGCAGGAGGGGCTCCAGGCGCTGCAGCAGAAGTTCCCCTGCGGCCCGTGGAGAGGCCCATGGTGGAGCAGGCCGTCCCCCTGCAGCCCATGGGCACCACACGGAGCAGATCTCCACGCTGCAGCCATGGAGGAGCCCCCATGGAGCAGGTGGATGTGGCCTGAAGGAGGCTGTGGCCCATGGGAGCCCCTGCAGGAGCAGGCCCCGGGCCGGAGCTGCAGCCCGTGGAGAGGAGCCCACGCAGGNACCGTGAAGGAGCGGTGGAGACGCAGCGTTAGGGACTGACTGCAGCCCCCATTCCCCGTTCCCCTGCACCGCTCAGGGGGAGGAGGTAGAAGAGGGTGAATGGGGGAAGGTGTTTTTAGTTTGCTTGTAGTTTCTCACTGCTCTAGTCCGCTAGTGCTAGGCAAGAAATTGTATTAATCTCCCTATGCTGAGTCTGTTTTGCCCATGATGATAATTGGTGAGTGATCTCCCTGTCCTTATCTCAACCCTTGAGCCCTTTCCATCGTATTTTCTCCCCCTGCTCCTTTGAGGAGGGGCAGTGAGAGAGCGGTTGTGGTGGAGTTGCTGCCCAGCAGGGTAAAACCACCACACCAGGTGCTATAGCTCATGCTTTAGGAAACAAGTGCTGTCATGTTCTTTGATTAAATGGAGTACATTCAGTGGAAACACAAGGATCTCCCAAGAAGAGTATCTCTCTGCAATGGTAGATCTGCAGTATACAAAAACATGAGCATGCTATTTTGAGTACTTCAGAAAACAGCTCAGGACTGTCAGCTCAGATATTTCTGCTTTCCCTTTTTTAGAGTAGACATACCTTTTGAGTGAGTTGCACTTCACAGATACAGTAACAGTACATAGCCTGAGCTTAGCACATGAAGACTACTTTTGCTGTCATTCACTTGCATTTTATACACAAATATATTTTAATTAAAATAACACCCAATTCTACTTTCCTCTTCAGCTCTTGTTTTTGGACCTCTTTATTTGTTATTCACCATGGAAACAACATACTTGAAAGAAGACTGATACCTTTGCAAGAGATAGTGGCATTTTAAGTTTGTGACATCGCAACCCTTTGCTTACAACACATGATAAACATGCAAGGAAACTGATAGCAAAAGATATATGATGACAAAAATAGCAAACTTACAGAAACATTTGTCAGTGAATAATTAAATACTGGACTTTTCCTTGAAAAGCAGGACATTTGAAGTCAAGAATTGCTACCGTACTGTTTAATAGAGTTGTTTTATGATGGCAAGATACTAATGCTATGATCTTAAAATATTAGTTATTTATAACAGGACCCAGCCAATAATTGCTTTTTCAGCTCACAACAGTTGAAATCAAAATAATTTTCGCTTAGCTTGAACTAAGTTTGAATATTTGTGTCTCTCAACATATTAAAATTTGCCAAGAATGATCTCTGTATTGTGAAATAAGCCTTTCCTTTCCACCCCAACTAAAATAATTTGGAGAACAGGAAAGGAATGGATTGGAAGTCTACGCTCACCAAACCTGAATACGAGGGATGGTAGGATGCAGTTATAAACAGCTTGTTAATCTTTATTCTACCCAGGGACTGCTATGTCTTACATTCACAGGTTGTTTGCATTCCAGTGTGTCCACATCTGGTAGATATTTCACACATATTTGAGCCGAACTTCCCATAGATAAGAATATTAACCCCAGAATGTTAAAGTAGGCTTTCTTAGTCTTTTGTGGAAGTTTATGTATCATCCAACTACAAGAGCTTGATTTCCCATTCATGATATCTGTGGAAAAAAAAAAAATCATGTTGCTCTGTTCATTTTAGCTGGTCTTTTCCCAACTAAAAGAGAGGGAAACCGGGTTCAGTATCTCTGAGTCAGCCTTTCAAAACCAAAAGGTGTTAGAGCTGAGCCTATTGAAAAGAAAAAGGAATAAGAATGTTATCCATAGCAACTGAAGGGAATATCTGATCATCTATTTTTCTGTAAAACAGGTTATTTTTGAAGAGTATAAAGCAATAGGAATGATGAGTGGGATGCTCAAAAAATCAGTCTTCCACCAAAGGATTTTATTTACAACAGAAGGGAAGGCAGATCCTCTGTAACAGATATGGCTGATTTTTCTGCAATGTTAAGATATTGATATTCCAGGAAACCTTTCTCAAAATGCAATTATTTCTACACTACTATTCCTTTCTGATTTCTGGTCTTTAGTTCAATTATAAGAGCAGGTAGGTACTTTGCAGCATATGCTCCCAGTCACTTGCAGAACATTTGCAGAATGTTCTCAATCCTTGGGAAAAGGAACTTAAAGAAAAGCATATATTTTGCAGCTTGCTGACAAAGTGCATAAAAACAATTTCCCTCTCAAACATGAAGCTTCTCAGAATTTCTGAAGCCAAACCCTGCTTTAGGTACCATCTTGCCTATGAATCAAATCATGCCTATCCCATGCTGAATTCTGGCTGCTGGTGGGTAGTACTGTGGATGGTTATGCTGCCTCTCGGGAAGGGATGGAGGTTCAGAGTACTCCCAGAGACACTGTACCAGGTACAGTGGAAGGCCTGCAATGGCAAAGTAAAAGAATAAGGTGATGTTTACACTGTGAGACCCAGGAACACTTTCCAGATCCAAGGTCCAGGGAGCACCAGCCTGCATTACTGCAGAGCGAATGCAGAGGTATGCACAGTTTCCCTTCTCTCTTGCCCCAGACTCTGTCCTCCACTAGAAGGAAACCCATGCATTGAGAAGCCACCCTTGATGATCTGCTCAGGTCATGGTCTAGATAAATGGCAACCACAACTAATAGCTGGATGGTGGAGTGAGTCCACACACTGCTATGACTGTAGAAACATTCTCTAAAAATTTTAGACAGTTGGCAAACAAGTCCTTTGTTCTATATCTCATTTAGCCTTTTCTAGACTTCCTCAGTGCTTGGTAGATTATTTTTTCAGTACGTTATTGTTACAATACTGGCACACCCCAGCTTGGAAGCAAGCAACCAGAAATCCATCCAGCACACAAGTAGGAAAAATGGTACAGACCCTAGTGTATTCTAGATCTAAGGTAAGGGATCATGGTCAAATATGAAGCAAGCCCTGCTTCCCAGAGACTGAGTGGGATGCCCACAGTTTCACTGCAGACACCAGACAAAGTAGTATCCCTAGCAGACTTGGCTAAGAAGGACTTGAATTTCTGCATGATGTTCCAATCCTACAAGGCTGTCCTGAATTGCCTGTAATTTGGACAAAAGGTAGGAGATTGAAAGTGAGAAATAATAGAGCAGAACAACAGCCAAGCAAGGAGAAAAGTCCAGGCTTCCTGTCTGCACAGGGGGAACGGAAGGGAGGGCAGGCAAACATACCCGTTGCTTAATATATTAAATTATCTTCTTAAATGATCTGGTAAAGGGTTTGTAACTGGCGCTTATTTATTTATTTATTTTGTTGTTTAAACTGATTTGTTCAGACTTAACTGTAGAGAGAAAGAGAAGGAAAGCAGGTTCTACCCGTGCAGTCCGTACACAACCAGTGCAAATGAACACTGGGTAATGCATAGGCCAGTCTGAACCAAGACTGAATCCAGACAATAAAGAGAATATTTTGCCCTTCGCCTTCTGGCAACGGCTTTGTGCCAATGTTGCAGTGTTAGTGCAGAATATGTACTTGTTCTTGAACATATGCTTGTGGAAACAAGAACATCCGTACATAACATGGAGGACCAGCAATGCTGTTAGAGCTTCTGTGTCCTTTTGGCAATTATTACTGGCTGTTAATATTTGAAATTAGAATGCTTGTGTTTAAAAATTATTTTTAATTATAATGTGTGATGCACCTGCTGAGGAGACATTCATAAACTTAAGTAACTGGATTGGCTTTTGTCCTTTGCTTCCTCCCCACAGATGTCCAAAGCTGTAGCAATCAAGACGGAACAAGTTAGCTTTAGAAAAACAGCTGGATTTTCACCCCCCAAAGATACTTTTTAGATTCTATTATAATCCAATAGATTTTAACATCTACACAGATCATTTCTCATTCATAGCTGAATGGAGTTAAAGCCCAAGGCAACCTACCAATTAACCTTGCCCTGTATCCATCATTTTTATTGAAATTAGTCCTCCAAAAATATTTTTTATGTCACATTTTCAGTTACATGCCTATTGTCAAGGGAACAGCACAGAAACCACTTCCAAGTCCAAACAATTTATTCTGGAGGTGACCTAATCACTAACAACTTGTCATTAGTCTATATGCTGTCATCTGCTTTTAATGCAATAAATTTCAGGAGCCACATTTTTATTACCATAGGGCCAAATGCCAGTTTGCACTGTGCATAGTCATAGATGAGAAGCACGTACCCAGGGCACTCTCTGCTTTTCAGGGCAAATCAGCTTTAAGAGTCATTTGACAGAAAGTTGATTAGTCCAGAATAAATAAAACTCAAGACTTTATTAATTTGATATAATGTAATGGTTTTGCTATATTTAAAGATCTCTTTATTTTTACATAGTTCCTTTCATTAGCCCTATGAACTAGGATCTATTGGGATCTATGCATAGTCATGGAGTAAGAGCACTCAAAGAAAGTCCGAGCAGCACTGGAGAACAAACATCTCTTCACAAAAATCTACTTAATTTTGATACAGGTATCTTTCATTTGGAAAAAAAACTGCCATGAAATGACATTTCATCGTCTTTTCCTCTTTCCTACTTTATTTTGGTTTTGATCCAATGTTGTTACTTCTGCTGCAGTTTGTGGACAGGAAGGGTGGCAAAAGGAATAAAGGGAAATCCTATGGGAAATGCTTGACAAAGGGGACAAGGAGTCTTGGTCCTTGGGAGTGTGTACAAGGGAGAGCAGAAGAGATATGCACACCATGTATTGTGTTTATTTGTGGTTAAGGTTTCATTTTTTTAACGTTCTCACCTGTTAGTCCCTCATTCCTTCCCTCATATGAGCACCATGACTTTCCAGTATGCTCAAACTCCATTTCTTTTTTGTGCCCTATCATTACCTTTCCCTTTTCCTTCAGGATTTTAGCAATAATTTCCAAAAAGGTTCAATGCTGTGGTGACATAATGTTTGAGATGGACCATTGCAGGCTGCCACATTGGTAGTACCTACCTTTGCAGTTCCAGAGAAATTTGGTGTGGAGATCTGTGTAGAGTGTCTGCAGTGGTCCCCAAACACCTGGAAGTATCTCATTTGCATAGGAACTCCTTGCCTGCTCTGTAGGAGTAATAGTTATGGCTGGCTTAGCTCAACTTCCCCTGCAGGTCAAGCAGCCTGGAAGAGGTTTTGAGAGAATCACAGCAAGCCTTAAACAGATGAATCAGATGTCCTACCAAAAACATATTTTAAATAAAAATAACAAATTTTAAGGTAAGCAAGTGTAAGTACCAAATGCTACTCTTACTATCATTCAATATTTCTACTGTGCTTATCTTTCATAAAGCTTATTTCTGGCCTTTTGTGGTCAGGAGGAAAGTTACTTATGGTTGTGACTTTTTGAGGTTGGAATCACTCAGAGAAATAGCTCAGCAAAAAGTTAGAAAAACAGTGGGGGAGATAGACAAGGAAAGTCTGAAAAGAATGAAACAAGGATAAAAGATCACCATTCTGAAGTAGTTGCAGTTTGTAAATGGAAGTGTTGTCTCTCTAACTGGCACCCACAACAGGGAGAACAGAGAATGAACGTCCTGTCACGGACCAACCAGAAAACTCTCAGGTCTGTATCTTAAAAGATAATTAGGTCAGAAGCTTCCATTGATTTTCCACTTATACACCCCAAAAAACTCTCTGCCTAATTGGCTACCAGGAAAGTTAAGCATGCTGAGGAGTCTGCAGGAAATGACTCTAATTAGAGTTCTGAAGAAATGGTAGAGCAATGCTGGGATGTTGCTTTTCTGCAGCAAGCATATCAGTTCATTCAAACTAACCATATTTGCTTTGGCAAATATTTCTAAACATTTAAAAAAATATCAGTGCTAACACCTTTATAAAATATATAAGTTGAATCTAAATGTAAACATTGCAGTAACAGACAAATACTAAATATGAGAAATTATATAGCAAATATAATGGATATAATTTTTTTTTTTTGAAATAAGGTTCTTCTCAGATTTCTAAATATATATATTTTTAGTGTAGAAGTAGTTTGTATGTGATTCCTAGTAAAAATGATATTTCTCATAGAGTTTCACAAAGGCAGATTTGGAAATGCTTTTCTGTATTTGGATTATGAAGAAAGCATAATGAATCTACAATGTTCGTGGGTCGCCTGAATCTGTTGTATGGAATTGAAAAGGATAAAGTCTTCACAGTGGAAACTGCTTTTTTTTTTTTTTCATTAAGCATTCAGTACTGCTCTTTAATAAGTTACTATCCAAGTGTAAGATTTTAAATTAAAAAAAAAATCCTTCCAAAATGCTATTCTTTTGGCTTAAACAAATATTGATATTGTTCTTTCATTCTTTCATGATTTTCTAATTAAAAACAATCTAAGAATGTTATCCAGCATTCCTAACGTTGCCATAAGAAAACAAGGAAATGAAAACCACACTTATTTACACTACTGTTTATCAATTTGTAATGGCCTTCTCTATACTTTATATGCTATAGCTGCCAGAAAACAATGAATTTTCTGTCAGTTATTTTCACATCTTAATGTCAAAACAGATAAAAAGATCCCCCCAAATGTGGAATAGCTCTAACAGAATGAATACCTTAGAATATTTATACCTTAGAACAGTAAAGACTTGCAGAGCTACTTAATTAATAAATACGTGTACATGCACACATCTGTGTGTGCATCTGGATTTCCTTTTTTAAATAAAAATTTCTGAGTTTGGATCCTCTGTCCTACTGACTGAAACTATGTTAAAGTAGCTGGAAACAGAGTTCTAAATATTGCTCCTTCCAATTTTATCCTTTCTAAAAGATCTTTTCCACCATCTGTTTGGCCATATGAATAATTCAAACTATCTGGAAGGCACCAGTTTGCAGGCCTTTAGATGGCTTCTTGACATTGACTTGACGTGATTCGTGAAAGCATCCTTTTGGTCCCTCATACCCTGGCATAAAATCAGCTTAATCTCTGAAGGTGACACTGAACTCAAGGATATCAACATGCATTCACAGCCCTTGTGAGCAGCAAAGATGGGGGAATGGGGCCGTAATATGCGGCCAAAAAAGCAGGTAGGTGTGATGGATACCCAAGTCCACGGAGCTAGGCCCCGAGGGACATGGCTCCCTCCCTTTCTGTCCTGCAAATTCTTTCTCTCTCTGAGGAGAGTTTCTAAGATAATAGGCACTATATTGATTCTTAGATGTTTTGATGGGCTATTTGAATTTGTTCACAACTTTCCTGTACTCAGCAAGGTAGGGCCTGTACTGTGCATTTAAAAAAAATCATCTTTAATTGGAATGAAGTGTTAGATGACCGAAATCTTTTGTGGGAGGACATGAATCCGCTGAAGTTTAGCTTGACCTATCCTTTGGTCAGGCTTTTTAAAAATGGAGGATGCTCCCTCCTGAAGCTTTTATGTATTGCTTAGAAACCCTACATAAATAGAAGTACACTTTTAATAGGACTTTTTGCAGGGAGTGCATTTCCAGTCTGTCTAAACAATCTCATTCAGATCTTCTGTTCCATATCCAAACCTCTTATCTGAAGCAATTTTACCTCCTGGTATTTTTCGTGCAGTGAGGGAAGGCATCTCTGTCATCTACAGATCTCCAACAGTACACAGATTTCTGTGGCCTCATCCTCCTGCATCCATATGGCAGGTACCTTCAAATGTTCCTTCCCAGGGAGACTTGTGAATCAGCCCCCACCAGCCGAGCTCACAGCTGAGTTTTGGATGTGGCACGTCAGCATAACCCAAGGGAAAAGTGTTCCCAGGAGGTTCCTCCCTGGCTCCAATGAATATAAATGCTTTCAAAGATAAATTCTTTGGCACAAATCCAAAGTAGAAAGGTCATAGTACTTGCCTCAATTCCCAGAAGGCTATATATCTGGAGATGCTGAAAGAGAAAGTAATTCTATCTAATAGTGAAAAATGCTAAGTAGATGATGTTCTCTTATTTCTTCTTGTTTCTTATTTCTGTCCCTTAAGACTTTCAGACCTTTCAGACTGGATGTATGGAATATCTGAAACTGTTACACCACACTCTCTGCACTACCCAAAACACTGAAAATTTTAATACTTTATTAAGTTTCTGTATTTATAAAATTTATATATTTATGAAATTTGTATAATTATAAACTTTATTGGGTTTATATATATATATATATATATTTTTTTTTTTCTCTCTCTCTATTTAAATGGATATTTCCCAAACTGATACTTGCACACTTGATCGTGAACAGATCATGGTGAATGCCTTTGAGAAAGACTTTGGTTTCTCTCAAGACTTTGTAACAAAGAACTGCACAGTAAAACTGCCTGCAAACCCTATATGAACCTAGAGCATAAGAGTAAGAAGTGTTCAACAAACAATCTAAAGGGAACTAACTCTTCTAGAATTTGTCAAGCTAGTTCTCATCAAAAGAGGAAGAAATGACAACAACAACAACAATGATCAGTCCAGTTTTGATCAATCTCTCCTTGCAGCTAAAGAATATGTGACTGGAAAATCATTGTAGTGGATGGAAAACTACTCAACATTTTATTATTCGAGTATGATAAACAATGTGCTTCTGTGAAGACATCTAAAATTCCACTAAGACATGTGCCTGACAGAAATGCTCTTGAGGTTCAAATGGACCTTAAATCTGTGCTATAAATAAAAGAATTAAATCCATGGCGGTAAGAGCAACATGGAAAGATTGCGGCATGGAAAATATGGGAGGAAAGATCAAAAGTCAGTCTGTGCACATTGTTGGAAAAGTAGCTTCAGCAGCAGAAGCTCTGTCTTTTGTAGATGGTCAGATTACCTCAAAATATGTGTGAACTTGTGTTACTTCCAGCCCAGGAAGATATTTTGTTCTGTATTTTATATTGGAATGTTAAGAATCCTTAGAGTTTCACCTGCAGCTCCTCGTTCATAAGTGCTGAGAAATGGTTATTTAGAAGTTGCTTTTTATTCCTACCCAACATCTAATTGCTTTGTTGAGGGCAAAGGAGAGTTATTACATGGACCACAAGAGACACTTGTCTACAGGCAGGATTACGTGAAGATGTGTGTTTTGGCAGAGACCCACACAGCAGAGGCAGCTACCTGGCCTCACACAGCATCCTTACCCAGAGAAGCTCCTTGTAGTGGGACATGTCTCTGATATAGCCCCTCACAGTCCACGCAACTCCAACCGGGCATGTAACCAGATGCTTTGCTAGGAAGTAATTTTAAAAGTCTTCATTTTGGAATTTAGATTGAAGGAAGAAGCTTTAGAAATAGCTCTGAGGTTAGATAATGATTTAGTTTTAAGAGCTAAGCTACTTCATTTTCTTCCAATTTAGTATGCAGTTGACATCGATAAAGTTGAAATTTATAATGAAATGGTTGGTGATATTTTTAGAATGTATCAGTTGATTGTTCTAATGACTACTTAATGATTCAACTACATTTGATACTTTAATTGCAGGACCAAGAGTAATTGGCTGATCTGATGGTCTGAAATGGATATTAAATCAGTCAACCTAAAATCTCCAGCAACTCCTACAATATTGTTACCTGGAACTGCAGACTTTTTCTCATATTACTTATAAAAAGTAAAATAAATTTCCTGTGGAATAGCCAAACATTCTCAACTCATAAAGTGGGCAATAGTACACCACGATAGTTGTTATTTACAGGGCACTGAACATAAAATTCTGGAAATAATGATTTCCTGTTATTTCTGCTGCCAGTTCTGCTATTGATTCCTCCTGTTTCTATCTCATAAATACTGTTATCCCTTTTCTGTCAGGAGGCCTAGAGAGGCTCGTTTAAACTAGGAATGACAGTTGCAATTAGCCTGCTGTTTATATTGAGCAGAGAAGACCTTACCAAATTAGGAGTAGCTCCACACTAAGCTCTTCCCTTTGCTGATCTGCTCTTTGCTCTCCTACATCCAAAAATTTCCAGCAGTAGTTCCACAGCTGTCCTGCCAGTGGATTCTTTCTGCCTTTCTAAATACCTGTTGAAACAATGTTTTTGCCCTTTTCGGTTTTGATTTAAATTACTGAACCATATGGCCCGCTTGGCTTTACTTGAAGTTGTATTTTTTTCTTTTGGTATGTTCTGCTATTTGCTGTTCAACTGTGAGATTGGGTTTCTGTGTCTCTTTTTTCTTCTAATCTTTACCCAACATACACACAACAGCTTTCACCCATGACCACAGTAATGTTCTTACCAAAAGCACTAGCATCTTCATTGATGTTTCCATAGATTTTCTTTTATACTGGAAAACCCTCCATGTATTACTGAAATTTTAAAATTAATTCATTTTTATATAAATTTCCATCTAAGTGTTTTGCCTTGATTACTTTGTTAGCATACATTATTTGTTAGCTACCCAGCTAACCTACTATAAAAATAGCATGGATTGATTTTTTACTGGAATGGTTTAAAGATAGTTTTGATAGAACAGCATTATCTAATCATAAAGTCTGAAAGCAAGTCTAACATCTAATAAACATTTCAAAATATATTTTTTTTCTAAATGAGATTCTTGTGAGGAGGGAGCGTTTTACCAATGTTAAGGTCAGAAAATTGAAAAACAGATTATCCAAGACCATTGTATTGGTGCTAGAGACTCAAAATCTTTTCCCCTCACTTTCATATACACATAGATATCACCAACTCCTCCTGCTGATTAATTACATTTTAAAAGCAGTGGTTTCTATTTAAGCAGCCTGCTTAAAACAAGAACAAAAATATTTAACTGAGCTAAGTCCCAAAATATTTCTGAGAACAAGGAGTGGATAGTTTACATGCATGGCAATGAATACATGTCTACACTTACTTTACACTTGGAGCAGAATTTTCCAAATGCTGCAACAAAAGCACATCTAATGGGCTTATTCCTTTTGCTTATTGATGCAGTTTACCCAAGAGAGTGCTGCCTTTATAATAACTAATTAATCTCTGTAATATTGCCTGTATATTATCAGTGACCTGCCTTGTAAAGGCAAAAAGGCCTTTGCAAACTACCAGTTGTACAAGCTTGTAAAACTTACACACCACTGATTTCAGCTTTAAAAACTTCGGATAAAATTCAAAAATATCCTGAAAACAGAGAGAAAAATCTAAGCCTCGCTGTTTTTGGCTTTGTGCTCTAACTAGAGTTAAGGTCCTTACTCTTTTTCTGGCCTCCTGAACATGTTCTTTATCAACCCTAAAGCATACTTACAATAAAAGGCTCATCTTCAGGCCCTGTTAACTGTAAAAGTCTAGGGAAGGGAAGGGAAGCTAGGGAAGCTAGGGAAGGACATCAGACATCATGTAACTGAAGAAAAGTCTGGCAACAGACCTACATTGGAGGCATACTTAAAGGGAACAGAAGGAGATTCCACGGTACCTCAGGGCCAAAGAACTGGTCTTTCTTCTACTGGCTTTTTTGTTTACCAGGCTCCTTAGGTGTCTTGGCAGGAATGTAAGATATGGAAAAAAACAGACAGTTGCTTCCTCTGTGTGTATGTGGTGATAAATTCAGTCCCTTGTAATGATAACAGCAACAGAAGCTTTGTGGGATCCTGGAAAATTTTCAGCTTGGAGCTTGTGCAGGAAACATGCCCTGGCTATTAATCTGTACTGCTGCAATAACAAGTTTCATTGGATATCTACAGACTTGTAAGTTGTACCCGTGAGTGCAATGTTTTGAAGATGGTGGAAGTATAAATGTCAATCTTCCATCAAGCACAGAAAGCCCCACTTCACTTGGTACAACTGGCTATCCTCTTCCCAGGGCACAACAGGAATCAGTAAGACAAGAAATCTGTTTATTTTTTACTGTGTTCAGTGAAAATTCGCACAGATCAATGACATATTTTGTACTGTCCCCTGTTGTAGGGCCATGATACATTGCAAATGCTTAACCAAACATTTCTTATGTTAAGCAATTTTCAGGTTTTACTCTCACTGCACTCAAGTTTACATCAGGCACCTATTATAATTTTGGCATGTCCTAAGGCAGGATACCTAGAAAAATAGTTCTGAGATGTAACTTTATCACTTCTAATTCATAGTTATGTAACGTATTTCCATGGTAGATGAGATTTTTCTCTACAGGCAGCAACCATGGGCCTGGATGGCTCTGCCCTGCTGAGGGGCCTGTCCCTAGGGCACTGGGGTCTCCCTGCCCTGTCTGGTCCCACACAGTCCACAGGGGCCTCGCTGCCCACTTTCAGATTTGTTAAGAAACTGTTCCTTGGAGTCCGAAGTGAGCTTGTTGTAAGGAATTTCTTGGCAATGTGCTGTTAGGACCCTGACAGCATTCCCTAGATGGGTCTGGCTGTGGGGCAGAGCCTGCTGAGTGCAGCCCAGGTTGGCCCCATCCTGCTGTGACGTGGGGAGATGCTTCCATAAATGTGATGGGGAGGCCACCACCAGGGCCAGTTCCTGGCCTGTGGGAGCTGCTCTCAGCTGAGGCTCCCCCAGGGCCCTCCCTAAGCTCCAGCCCTACTGCGTCACAGCCAGGCCTGGGCCTGCCACGGGCCCTACTGGGCTGGACCCAGGTCCACCCGCAGGTTGATATCCTGGCCTGTCCTCAGCCTGTCCCCATGGTGGTGCCCAGTGCCTGGGGCTGTGGCTGCCCTGGCTGCCCAGCCAGTTCCTTGTTCCTTAGCAAGGGTAGTGGGATGGACCCTGGCTGTGAGGCCCTGCCTTGCCACTCCAGGGAGTCCCATGGCTCCTAGTACCCATGTGTCACTGGTGCACAAGGAGCCCTGACATGTACACTCAATGTGGAGAAGAAAATAGTTGGTATGTGAGACAGCCTTAGAAAAATAAACTCTAAGCATGCCACCAGGGATCCTGTCATGGGTTTTTCCTCTAGCATTCCACAGAGGAGATGAGGATTTCTCTGCTACGTTCATAAATTCTGTGCATCTACAGCAAATCTGGGTGATTTTAGCAGCTTATCTCTGCTTTCAGCTGCATGTTCTGAGCTCTTAATCAAAACCTGGGATCAAAATGCTAGGAGTCAGAAAACACTCGTGCTGTTCCAGGGCCTGCTTCTTCAGCACCTTCTACCATACAAAAACGGGGTACTTTACAAACCTCATTTGTAAAGTATATTAGACTGTGTAAAAGCAAAAAGCTATATAAGAGTTTACTATCAGCATTATAGCCTTATGCTGCTCTTTTCTAAATCTCGGGGATAGAGGACACCCAGTCCATTGTGCTTAGTTCTTCCTCTTTCAGCTCACATTTCAAAATCCTACTAACTGCTGGATCACCAGCTTATGGGGTGATGAAAGCCATATGCATCCTTAAGATGCAGTTCCAGAGCACATTTCCACCTACCCAAGCCCTACACAATTCTCTTCTCTCCTCCTCAGGTATTTCCAGACTCCTAGAGTCTGGAGCTATTTAGAAATCTTCTTAGCACTCTGTAAAATACAGAGGAGTGAGAGAGTGACCATTCTACCTTCAACAGTAGTTCTCACAAGAAAGAAAGAAAGAAAGAAAGAAAGAAAGAAAGAAAGAAAGAAAGAAAGAAAGAAAGAAAGAAAGAAAGAAAAGAGTGGTATGCCAACCTTGCCCACAAACCTGGTAACATTTCTGCTTTCCTAACCCCCACAGTGCTTTAGTCAGATAACAGACATCCCTGCTATGAACTAAGAAATATGTGCTCAGAAAGAGAAAGCATGTTCTCTTTCATCAGGCTGAAAAAGGGAAAGAATAATGAGTTAGGATGAATTTAGAGGAGTTCTCTACTGTGTTTCTCCAAGTCAATCATGTAGAAAATTAAGAGGAAAAAATACCTAAGGCAATAGAAGAAGGAACTATGTAGCTGAATATTCTTGAGTATGATGGTTCTTGTATCCTAAGGATGAATGCTGATAGCAGACTATCTCCTATGATCCATAAATGTTCAGGAACAAAACAACTTACAGGCTTTGTTGATAGAAGTCTTCCTTTCAGATCTCTTTGTGTGGAAAGTAAAATAAAATTTATATATCCAATTTCCTTCTTTTTTCAGCTTGAGACTCAGCTTGTGAACATGTGAAAGACCAGCACAGGGACAGGGCAAGAAGGACTCTTGTATTGCCCCCCCNAGTGTACAAAATTCTCCCTAGAGAAAAGGTTTACATAAAAGTAGGTTTTAAATTTTCCTGATGAAAAGTTAGGGAAAGTTCATATAATGACATTTAGCTTCTTCTTCTTCTTCTTCTTCTTCTTCTTTTTTTTTTTTTCAAAAGATAAAATATTAATATGTAAATGTCTCTCTCTCTCTTTTAAATTCATAGCAAGGAAAGGAAATAGTCTATTTCAGAAGCTGCTTATTTCCAATTCAAATATGTTTACTAGGAAAACATTAGAATATTGAAGTACTCAGTTGGCAAAACAGCCTTTTTTATATTTATTGCTTTAGTTTTCTAACATTTTCACTAATCTAGCAGAAAATAAATTGGTGAAGAAAATTGAATTGGGTGAATGAACTGGAACTCATCTTCTTTACAGATTATATGCCTTAGAAGTATATGCAGACACATTCTTTAATATGTGATTGATAAACTGCAGAGGAGTAATTAGTGTTCCATATTTTCAGTAGTTCATTGTCATTATTAGTTCAAACGTGTTTCAGAATTAAAGCTAACAGACCTAAGGGGTCTGTTAATCCTGGAAACAAGTAATATGCCACAAGAAAGTTAGCCTTGGGGTCAGTTTTTGTTTTTAAATATAGAACTGGAGAGTGATCTTATAATGATGAAAACAGCCGTATAACATCCCCAAAAGGGTATCTGGAGGAGTGAATGGAGGACTTGTGTCACTTCCCAGTGACAAAAATCTCTGGTATGCCAAATCATGAAATGTTCTTTTTTCTGTCAGGATGCTGAAATCCTGAGTGTGAACACAGTTAGTTGTCAACATGTTTAAATCTCCCCTAATGATACTTCTAATATGAAACCTATTTTTTTTTTTTTTAAATAGGCACGTTACGTTTGGTGCTTGGAAAAATTAAGAGCAGTATAACATATAGTGACAATTGAAATTTAGCAATATTTGCTTAATTCGTGTTTTCTGCTACACACTTCTCAAAACAAACAAACAAACAAACAAACAAACAAGAAAAAACACCTTTTTTAACCAGCTACCTTTTAAGAAATTATTTAATGGTGCTGAATATTCATTTTGGTGCCAGCAGCAAAATGCAAGAGAAATCAGAAGATTTTCATTAGAGTGAGGTTTAGCTTGTCGTGTTGAATGCGTGTTAAATGGGCTTGTTTTATTTCTGTTGTCGTTTGACACTAACTGAGTCAAAATCAAAACAAATGAAAATATGAGAGACAATACTGGTCTTTGGGAAGAATATTGGAACATTATCTGTCATGGAAGGAAGGAAAAAAAACCTCTCCAAATACCAGTGCTGCAGAATGGAATTATAGTGAAGATGGAGGAGAAACATTGGAATCATCTTATTGACACCTAGTTATCCTGTCCTCATCCTCCATAGATATCCCTTCTCCAAAAAGCTGTTCTTTTGAAGTTAGGTTCTGTATTTCACTAACATACTGACCTCTAAGAATCTGGCTTATCACAAGCTCAAGATAAAAGTCTGCTGTCCTCTAAATTGGTTCAAGAGATTTGACATGAGTTAACAAATAATAGTACTTTTTTTTTTTTTTTTTAATGTGCTGTTACCCCTTAGTATAAAAATGTAAAAATTCTTCATTCACTTTAATTTATGTGGTCTCAGGCATGATCATTCCTTCTATGGAACAGCAGTATAAAAAGACCAATTCTATTTTTTCAGGAGTTGCTTAAATACTAGGAAGCAGAAATAGATACTGAAGAGCAATCAATTTACAAAGGCATTTCTGTATGCAGAAAATGAGTAAAATATTAGACTTTTCCTGCCCTCACTGATACTGTTTATAGAAACGAACAGGCTACACCTGTAGCACATGTCAAAATAGCGTCAGTATTATTTTTAATAAATAGGCTAACCAGAAAGTCAACATTCAGCTTAATTAATGCCAGTTAATTACAGTTATGTAGTTCTTCATTTGGTAGTATTTGAGCACTCAGGTGACCTCATCAAAACTCAGCTCGTTCAATGACAGCATAGTATTTCCTTCAATTTGGAGCCTTAGTAGAAGTTTGAAAGGGAAAATAATTATGATGGCTCTGTTTGGTCATGTGAATGTAGGTGACTACTTCCTACTTTGGGACATGCCAGGGAATCTGAGAAATAAGCATAGGGCTGCCAGATATGACAGAGAACATACAGGACACCTCTGGGGGCAGTAGCTGGATGTCAAGTGCAAACATTTCAACCATCTCTAGATCCCTCCCTAGGTTTAAACAAGCGATTCCTACCCTGTCTCTTTCCTTTCTGTTTTTTAGCTCAAACTCTGCCTACTGATGCCCAAGGAACATGTGAGACGGTGCTTGAGCCTGGAACTGAACTAAACCCAGAACTGCCTCTACACGAATCCTTTGGCATTTGGGGGAAAAAAAAAAAAAAAAAAAAAAAGTGGTTTTGTAAAGAAGAAATTACTGATGGCCTCTCTGACAGATTGGGAAGAACTCACTGTTAGTCAGCTACTGCCTATAAACAGTACAAAGGCACTTCCAGACTCTCTGCAGATTGCACTAGCTCTGGCCAGCCAGCAGGCTAGAAAAGGTTATTTCTAGAAAAGGTATGGTTTTATATTTATATTTANACACAAAAGGAGCCAGAGCATCAGAAGCTGCTATTGACCAAAAAAATGAAGGATGTGGGGAAGCAGCAGAGGTACAGAAGAGACAGATATTTGGAACACTGGGAATGGCATGAAGGGCCATCCTGTGGGAAGAACCACAGTTATTTTGACAATACAGAGAGGACATAAGGCCTTTATCAGTTTTGTTGTTTGTAGTAAAACTGTTTTTACAACCTGTCAGTAGTACAACCTAATGTGAAATCTCTGTGCTATTCTGTTCTAGCTATGGCATGCTATTATTCACAATCAGTAAGACTAAACTGTTGTGAATGAATGTTACACACATCAGGGCAAATGACACTAACCACTAGATACCCACTTGAGTACATCAAGGATAATTATGTGTTTTGGCATATATATACTTATGGACACTCAGATAATGAATTAGTGTGGTAAGAGATCTGTGGATATTCCCACATGTGGAGGCATTCACAAGAAGAGCTCAGTGGATTGATTCCACCTGATTAGGAGGAATTTTTTTCTGAACTCAAGGCTGGCACAACTGACCTAATGAGTTTTAAACAAGGACAAGATGAATGTGAAAGACTCAGATAATCTCTTAGCCTATTTTTACAATACAGAAAAAATTCTTCAGTGAAAGAAGATAAAGGAAAAATAGATAAAGGAACTCTACAACATGAAAGCATGAGAAAGAAAGTAATAGTGGAAGAAACAGTTGGATAAACAATATTTATGGAGATGGGACTGTACCACAATATGGCAGGGAAGTTGAATGAGATCAGTGAGAATCAGCTGAGAAATTTAAACATAAATTTGAAGAATATAGATAATAGCTGGAGGATTGAAGAACATGAAAGGGGATATTGTAAAGTATCAAAGAGATATGGAGGAAGAATAATAATGAAAGGAATAGGTATTGCAGAGAGCAGACTTCAGGAAATAATGGTAAAGGTGGATTAGCATAGTACATTACTGCTATAATAGACCATATTTAGAAAAAGTTATTACATAGATAAAATTTTTGTGTGCAAAAATTAATTTAGGGAACGATTATTAAGAGAAGATCTCCTGGGGACATATGAGGTATCTGGTCCTGAACATAGGTAGATCCAGCTCTAAAGCTTATAGAAAGATAACTGCCACTGAAAAGTATTTCATTATAGGAAGCTCTAAACCTTCAGACACAACTGGAGAAAAAAATATTACTAATAATGCTAAGTTCCATATATATCCTGGACATTACAGTCAACAGATTTCATTTTCAAACAGTTACTGGGTAATTGTTCAGTGAACATTGTTCATTGAATTGTTCATTTTATGAAGTGATGGAGATAATAAACAGTCATAGAAATACAGGAATATGGTGAGATCTGCCAAATATCAAGCTATACTAGATTTGTGAATAGAACTAAAACAAGCAGCAACAGGTTCTTTAACAATCTTAATTAAAAAGGAGTGAAGAAAAAAAGAAAATGCTCTGCATGTAGAATGGTATAGGATAAACAATAGCCTAAATATGAACCCAGAATAAGTGAATGCATTGCCTCAGTTTTGGTGAGCAGAAAGGCAAAGGATGGGATACAGGCTAGGAGTAAGAAAGGGAATGAGAATTTATGGGATGCAAGACTAAGTCCTGGCATCACGTGTGCCTATGGCAGCATGACTGGATGAGCTCCAGCCTAGAATTTGGAAGACTACAGTGAAAACACAGCTTTTGAAACAAAAATTTTAAAGAAATCTATCAAGTCAGACCTGTAGCACATATCTGATGAAGAACAAATACAATAGCTATTTTTAAGAAGAGGGTAAAGCACCTTTATCTAGTTCCAATACCATACATTGCTTTAGAACATCATTTGAAAGCAAGACTAGTTGAAGACATGGAGTTAAGGTGAAAAAGCATTAAAATCCAAGAAAATGATGTCAGTGAAATAGTAACTTAGATTCTAGATAAATATTGGCATCTTCTCTTTCTGAGGGAAGTTTTTGCTAAGGTGTTCAGATGGAGCACCTGCTTGGGTAAACTGGAGAAGTTTAGATGGGCAGTAGTTCAGAAAATGGCAGATGGGAAGGAACTGGCTTACTAGGGGGTTTTAGATGGCAAAACTGATTGATCAGAATCACATTTTCCATTAAAAATTCTTTTCATTATGGATTTTCATCCAGCTCTGTACTTAATGGTAGATTTCCTGCCAACTTAATGGGAGTAGAATTGAATTCTCCAGAGCATAATTGTATCCATTTATAGCCAGGATGATCACAGAATCACAGAATAGAGGTTGGAATGGACCTCTGGAGGTCATCTGGTCCAACCTCCCCAGCTCAGGCAGGGACACCTGGGGCCCTGAATGAAATCAAAGAATTGAAAAAGACAAAACTCTGGGAGCAGTGACAGCAATAAACAATGACAAAGTCATTTCCTCGATGCATTTTTCCTGTATTTCTTTTAAGTATATACATGCTTGGCATTTCTTTGTTCAGTACAGCCTGACCAACTTGCAGCAGAATATTATAACCTCTTTAGTGAATCAACCTCTGTTATAAAAATAATTCTATTCCAGATATGGGAGGTCTTGGGACTATCTGCTCCAGATGTTCCTGTACTGGCCCTACCCACACACCCAGCTCCTTGAGAATCTGTTAGACCCAGGTCTCAAAGCTAGCTGCACGTCTGCACACAATTGTAGTTATCTACTAAGTTGTGTCTTTCAGATGGACTTTAGCACACAGACACAGTCTAAGAAGTGTATGGCCACATGATATCTAGACCAAGACTTGCTCATGGCCCATGGCTGTCCATGCCTGAGCATGTGAACAGGCCCAGGACTGGTGACTGATCTCAGGGATATTCGCTTGCCTTCTGGAAGAGCCACATTGAAAGCTGCAGGTGAGGAAGGCCAGCTTTAAACCAGCTGTGTGTATTCAGTACTTCTTCCAATTAACAGAGAAAGTAGCAAGAAAACTTGTTGTTAGTGGGAGCTTATGGCTTTAGCTTAGATGATATCTTTGTTTATGATTACAGATAAACTTCACATTTCTGAAGCTGATGAGTGTAGATGTGTGATGAGTGATGTGTAGATGTTTCACATTCCCAAACAACCTCCTACCACCATTTTGGCTGTTTTCTACTTGGTAAGTTTGTGACTTACCAGAGCCACGTGACTTTATTTTTTCTGAGGCTGAATAATTTTTCGTCTTCCCCCAACCTCCCAAGAACTTTCAGGACAGTGGCATATAGACAAATGAATATTCATGACCCCTTTGGGAAACATTTATGCAAATAGATATCCACTGGTACGAATGCTTTTGAAAATGAGAACAAATAGTTCTAAGTATGAAATCAAATTTGCATTTTGGTTTGAATAAATAGGTGTGGGTTTTTTTTTTTTTTTGAGTATTCAATCAGTTTTGACAAAGTAGGACTAAGAAGAGCCCTGTCGCCTAAATACAGTGCAGACAGAGATTTGCATATTCAAGTTTGTGGTTCACTGGTAGACCATAGCAAAGGTAAATGGTGAGTTGTGAAATAATCATTGCATTGTAGTGATTTCAGTCACAAAGGCTGAAAAGGATTCACAGAAGTTTGTGAGGAAATTTGGAGGGTCAACACCCATCCATTGATGCAAAACACTTCGAATCCCCTGGCATGATGGAAACTGGGAAAAGGGGAAACGTTGAGTGTTTCTAGAAAAAACTCTAGTGACCCCTTTACAATTCCTGAGACTCAGAGACTGACTGAGGTTAGACTATGCAGTTTCCTACCTGCTCCTTACAGGTGAACTGTACTTTTTGTATAGAAGCCTTTATGGAAAGTTGTTAAGACTTTCTCCTTTGAGACTTTGAAACTAGATGATCTTTAAGGTCCTTTTCAACCCAGGCCATTCTATGACTCTTCATATCCAAGCTTCAGTGCAAAGCCCAGTATCAGTGAGATACATAACCCTGGTGTCTGTGGCCCCTTGTCCTCCTGCTGGGCACTTGCCAGGGGAGCCTGGCTTCTCTCTCATCTCCCAGTAAGTAATAATGACATCAGTAAGGTTCTCTTGTAGTCTTCTTTTAAGGCTGAGGGAAGCCGTTTCTCTCAGACTCTTTTCATATGTCACATGCTCCAGCCAGTTACCTTGGTGGCTCTCCATTGGACTTGCTACAGTATGTCCATCTCTCTTGTACTGGGGAACCCAAAACTGGTCACAGCACTCCAGATGTGGTCTCATCTGTGCTGAACAGAGTGGAAAATCACCTCCCTTGACCTGCTTGTTACACTCTTGTTATGCAGTGCATGCAGTATGCAGATAATCTTCAGTGCCTCCCATAACGTACACTTCAAATCATCACCGAGTATAAAGTAAACTTTCAAAGCACCAGGTATCACACAAAGCAGAGATATGCCTGCTATATATTTCTGAGGTAACTTGTTAACACAAAAACCATGAAGTATTTGCACAACAATGAACCTATGTCTTTTATTTACAAAGAGTTTACAAAATCCATGGACTTGAAAGAAACATTATTTCACCTAATCAAATCTTTTCATAACTGTTTCCTCACTGAAACTATTTCCCATTCCCAAAGAAAGTAAAACAACAACAAAAAATAACAAAAAACTTTACTGAAATGCATTTCAATGCAAAAAAAAATCATTTTTAGTAAAAATGAGCTAAAACTCTTTCTATCTCCTTTCTGTTTTGTTTTGTTTTGTTTCGTGTTTTGCTTTTTCACACTTCAGGCCAGTGAAAAAGGAAGAATAACAGGATTTCAAAACTGCAAACAGACAAAAATACATTCATTTACTTCCTTACTGTAAAGTAATTGGGGAAGAAGTTAAAATATTAAGAATTTTTTAACAGCTGTTTTACATTTCACAATCAATTGTTTGCTATTGTTCCATAAGAACACAATTAAAATTTTATTTTTCCTTTTTATTCTGTTTTAATTAAAGCGTACCCATCATTTGCATACCTTTTCATTAGTTCTTCCAAAATAAAAATATTCCGGTATTGTCAGTGTTTAGGAGAGTAACCTGTAAGTCATACCTGGAAACAGCATTGCTAACTAGTTGGCGTTTTAGCTTTAGAGTGTGAAATCAAATCTTTGGTAAGCAGCAGGCACATAGACTATTCTAAGTTTCTTTCTCTGACCCTAGGCAGCTGTAGAATACAGGAAAGATTTATGCCAGTTGACCATGCTTTTATTAGCTGAAAAAAGCAATAGTTAAATTGTGGTCTTCAATCCATAAAATGTCTTCTAGCCACATGCCTTAATAAATTTAATTCTTAAAACTGTTTTAAAAGCACTTATATTAAATATTCATGACTAATAGTTAATGTTTAACTTTTGACTCTTCTGCTGTAAATATCACCCTAGAGTCTAGTCTCACTTGGAAATCTCATTAATTTGACAGAGGGGGATAAAATTACTGTGAAGATGTCAGATCTTCTGAAATGTGACAGAACTTAAGCAACACTTGGCATTTAATACCTAATAAATGTCAACAGAAATATAGATTATTGTGGGAGACGGTTAACACCATACCAGTGTGAGAAATACCTATTTTCTTTAAAGTGATGCAGGGGACCATATTAATTTCACTTACATGAAAATATTTGCTTCAGTCTTACAGAACTGATATCATATGCTTTGTGAAACCTACCCTTTATATTATATCTAGCAGGTTTTTGATCTCATGGTTGTGCCATCCTTCATTTTACTCCTTCACATTTTAGCAAAGTAATCTATTTTGTTAGAAAACTAGAATAAAGGCTATACATCTCTACACTGGACATAAATGAAAAAAAAAAAAACATACTTCAGTGTTATGTTCAGGTGACTTGTTTTTCGGAGTACACAAGCATGAATTCACTGAGGTGAGGGAGGCTGGAGTTCCCTGTTAGTATCACCTCACATAGCAAAAGTAGAATTCTGTATAATTCAGTCCGTATATTGTGACTGCACACACTCCTTTTAAATTAACAATGAATCAAATCTTTGTTTTAAATAGAGACTAAGCCACATGTGGCAGTAGGGATGTTCAGATGTTCTATTCTGGAAGAAATATGTGAAAAAAAAAAGTGACAGTACAAACTTCTTATGAGAAATAAGTACAGAAAGACAGTACTAGTGATATTTTTTATACTTTTATTTTACCCATGGTGCACTGCTGACATAATAAATCCTTTTCATGGTGAGAAGTATTAAGCTGCTGTGGGAAACTGTAAAAGAATCTCTAAAGATTTATAGGGCTATTCAAGTATAATTTTATATTAGGAACTTGATCTCACATTATAAATGTAGCATTTGTGAAATAATTGAATTTATTCATGTGAATGCTACCTATTTAAAGATATCAGGATCTAGTTCTAGGTGATTTAAAGCATAGGCAAGTAAACTAAAATACTGTAATAAGCATTGCTACTCAGACAGAAGTTTAAAGAAAATATTCTGAGAGCTCAGAAATGAACCATAGGGTTGTGCAGGAAGAATGGGAATTTTGGCAGAAGGTTTGCTTGGTTAAGTATGAAGTTTTATATGAAGTAAAATACCAAAAGAGAGTATGTAAGAAATAGAAATAAGGACAGGCAAGAAAGGAGAAATATAAAAACACTGAATGTGCACTTAAGGATGAAATTAGGAAAGCCAAAGCCCACTAGAGCTAAAATTAACTAGAGCCATACAGAATAACAAGAAAGGAGTCTATGAATTGTACAAATATATGAGCTGCAAAAAGAATTTAAGAGAAAATATGGTTTTGTGGATGAATGGTGGGACAACATACTGTGGACAACACTGAAAAGGCTGAAGCACTCAATGTCTTTTTCATCTCAGTCTTCCCAAGGAAAGCCTACTTCCAGGCCTGTGTATGTAATGGCAATGGCTTGGGAAGAACACCCTACAGCCTTCAGTAGGGTGTGGTGGATTTGGGGCACTTAGAAATGTTAGATTTGTTCAGATCCATAGGGCTGGGTAGAATATACCCACACGTGCTGAAGGCATTGGCTGATGTGACTGAAGGAGGTATCATCCATGAAAAGTCACGGTGATTGAAGAAGGTAGAAGAAAGGCAAGAATGAGACCTTCGTAACTGTAGGCCAGCCAGCCTTACCTCAATCCCAGGAAAGAACGTGGAGCATGTCCTCTGTGAACAGATTTCCAACTGTTTGAAGGACATATGAGGAGTCAACATGGGTTTATTATGGGAAAATTGCACTTGACAGGCGTGACTACCTTTCTATTAAATGACTGGCAAAGTGTGCTTACATACTCGGGGCAGAAAAACCTCATGCATCAGCACAAGCCTGAAACAAACTGACCAAGTATTAGCTCTGCCAAAAGGACCTGGGGTTGCAAGCGTGCTGGTTGTATAGTTTAAATTGAATATGAAGCAACAGTATGTCCACTGCGTGAACAAGGCAAACTGCATCCTGATGTACAATAGGAAAAATGTGCTTGCATACAAGATAGAGTGTCCAGTTTCAATCCTCAGTTTAAGAAGCACATGAACTTCAGAGGGCACAGGAAAGTTTTACCAAGGTGAGTAGATGCTACAGTACTTGCCTTATGAGGAGAGGTTGAGGAGGCTGGCTTCGTTTAACATGGCAAAGTGGAGGTAAAGGGGTGAGCTAATAGCTACCTATCACTGTCTGAAGGGCAGTTACAAAGATCAATGGAACCAAACTCTTCTCACTAGTGGTAGGTGCCATAACAAGGGACATAAGGGAAAAAAAAATTGTCACCAGGAGGATAGTGCAGCATCAAACCAGGTTTTCCCGAGTAGTTCATCCTTGAAAGTTTTCTAGACTTAACTAGACAAAGCCACAGCTGACCTGATCTAGTTTTCAAGTCTCTCTTCAAGTGGGAGGTCAGATTATAGATCTCCAGAGGCCATTTCTATGATTCCACAGACATCCTTTCTATGATTCACACTTAACTTTTTCACTTTGAATAAACAATGCAATGATTCTTCTTGGATTTTTGCATTATTAAAGTCTTTACTGGCTAATCAGTAGTTATTGACCTTTCATTAAAATGAACTTATATACATCAGAAGATTGGTGCATAGGCAGTTCATTAAATGTTATTTTCAAGACCCTCTGTTTTCAAGAATATAACAACTACAGCTAATTTCCTGTCTGACAATATTTCCTGAGGTCCAGGAAAATTTCAAAAGAATCTTGTCAGCCTTTGTCAGCCCTTTTTCCATTTCAGTGCCACCTGGATAGAACTGGTCTTTTTTAATGGTGTTAATCCTTCCCAAGATCTTTCTTGCAAACTGGAACAGTTTCAAAAACTACATTTTTATAATCCAGGGTGACAGATTTTTATAATCAAGAGTCACAAAGTGTGTGTTTTAAAATAAATTTAAGCAAGGCATTGTTTACTACAATATTGCAGTTTTAAGAACAGTAAATGCTAACTGATGTAGTGTGGTTGGATGGAATAAATTTAGTGATAATCCAGCTTGTCAGTAAAACATAAAAAGAAAGAGGTGGTCAGGCTGCATAATATTGTTCTCTTTTGATGATCAGTTATAGACTGGCATGTAGGATTTGGCATAGAGTTGTGTCCTCTGACATCTATTTGCCTCATTTACCATGCTATTACTTTAGTTTCATGCAAATCGAATACTACCAAAATGAGGCCTTAAATAGTTGTACACACACTAAAGTGGTTTGTTCAAATGCAGTTGTTGATACACAGAGGTAAAGAAATAGAATTATTCCCTGTTGGTTTTGATCTGCTGTATAGTTTTCAGTGGCATTCCTCAAAACCAGTCATGTGGTGATCACCTCAGCTTTCAGCATAGTGCTTGTTATTTTGTGTGCAACCTGACATATTGCCAGTAACTCCAGAAAGACAATATTGCTTTCTATGCTTACACACTCAACAACAGTCCTTTATTTCTCAGTAATATAGCTCCTGAATTTGCACTTAAAGTTCTTCCATGACAGCTGACAGCTTCCTCAGCTTCTTCATTTGAAATTCTACTGTAATGAATGTGGATGATACCTGACAGTAAAAGCTGCCTATTTTTTAAATAAACTTGTCTAGAGATCAATTGCCTCACCTCATAAAGGGCTTGTGCAAATATTTTCTTTGGATTTATTCTAGAAGGGCTAGCTTCTTCCCCTGACTCCTGCCATCAGCAGTGTTGGAAAGCCCACGAGCCTTAAACCAAAACGCTGTCTGAGTGGAATTTCAAAAATATCACTCTGAGGCACCAGAGCCTTCTGCAACTACAGGAAACAGCTTGTATACCTTTTGTGGAAGCTGCCTTGAGTTTAGTGCCAGGGACTGTGTAGACATAAGAAGCTGCAATCTTTATTGTTATACTTGGTTCTCATTTGGAAACCACTGTTCCACTGTATCCAGAAGTAGAGATAATAAAGACCTGATTGAATAAAAATTATAAACAAGACCTGTCAGGTTGTCTAGTATCTGTTCTAGCTGTCTATCTGTGTGGAAATCTTCTTACAAATAAATTGTTTATTTTTTCTATGTAAAAATCTTCCACAACTGTAGTCCTATCCAACAGATTTTTTTTCCCTCTTCAAAACACAAGGCCAGCATATCTTTTTTGCCCATGCCACTATAATCCTTGACCTCATTATCTTGACTTTTGCAGTCCCAGTCTTCTCTCCTTTTTGGCTTTGGCATAAAACATCTCCTTCTCATGTGAAAACTTTCAAGCTGTTACTGCAAAAATCAAACTAATCACTTGAATTGCATGGCTACCTCTCCTGTTTTCTATTCCCTTCTTGGAGACTTAGTCCCATCTGGCCTGTCATCTCTTAGCAACTTAGTAAATCATCTTCTCCCCGAACCACTTCCACTTTCACTTTGCCAGAGATTCTGACCTTAGTTGTCCTGTATTCAAATTTTACCACAAAACACTTTGAGCATTTTTCTGTGCTGTTTTTTATGTATGGGAGGGCTCCTTAGCAAAAGTTTGTGAAGACTCTTCATTTTTCACCTTTAAATCTCCCCTTCAGTTTCTAACACAGTACCTTAAAAAAAGAAGAGAGAGAGAGAGAGAGAGATTTTGCCTGCCTTTGGATACTTATTATTTAAATTAGTAGAGTAGTCACACTTGGTTGTTTTTATCTGTCTCTATCAGTGAAGTGAAATAGTCATCACCATAGAAGGGTATTTGCTTTAATATTGTCACAGGCAACAATAACATGAACCTAGGGCAAGTGGTATCTCACTTGAGTTCCTTGATGATTCCAGACCTTAGTAGGCAGCTGGCACGTGGTGGCTACTCCACAGTCATTGTCATGAACATTCCACTCCAGCTTGTCCAAACTCCATCTGTCTGAATCACATTTGATGATTGTCATTAAAACTGGGTCTTGTTTGGGCTTGTCTTTGGGACTCTTCTGCAGAAGGGGCTGGGAGTTGCTTGTGAAGTAGTCTGAGCGCCAGAGATCTTCTACGGAGTTTTAGCTCAGAACATACATCTTAAATGGCTTTTACTTTCTTTGCAAATGTAATCCCTTTAAACACATTGAAACACTCAAAAAGTTTAAGTCCTTCCTATGTTATATGAAAACGTTGCAGTAAGCTAATAAATTCATGTTTTGTAATCTTGCATAACTCAGAAATGACTGACCCTTTGAAAGACAACACTTGATGTTAAAAGAATTATTTTTCATCTCATGGAAATATCTAATTTTTGCTTGAATGTGGAAAGAAAAAGGAAATGAAGATGCATCCAAGTCTCTGCTGTGCTTTCAAGTTTCTATTAGTTCCAGAGCTTTTATGCCCTGGATATTTGGATGAGATCTTTGTCTGGAATTTATATTGACTAGACAGCAGAACAGGACTAAATTATTATTCCTTTTACTTTGATGCATTATATGGAGATGTGATTAAATGTTTCTCATTCTTCTGCTTAGATACAGAAGAATGTGGATGGTGTCTCAAAGAGAGACATTAAATATGTTTTGTATGTGATAATGTGAGAATTTTGTCATGCCTGGAATGTGGGGAGGAGCAGAGATGAAGCAGGAAATGTTATGGAAGCACCTGGAGTTACAACTATGTAAATGTATCGTTCACCATCAAATGTTTAGTACACCTTCACTCTATTGGAAAAAGCCTTTCTGATCAGTTTATTAAATCCTCATGCTCTGCATTTATCTACTGTCCTTGTTTTTCAGTTTGTTACTAAGAGATTAATTCAAGGCAAAAACCAAGAAAAGTCAGGGCTGAGTTTGGCTCTAGGCCTCACAAGTTAGGTTTCTTGTTATTACTTTCCTGTGATAACTTTTCCCCCTTTTTCTGTCTTGTTGGATGAAATTCACTTGATGACTAAGTATCAAAATAACTTGAAGACCAAAACTAGAAATTCAGAAATCATCATACACTAGGAGTTTTATCACAAATAGATGGTGTTCCAGAGAAGGTCAGACTTGAATTTTCCACTATGCCAAGGATTTTTTTTTTTTTTTTATGGCCAGGTGAATCAGGATTCCTCAAGTTCATAGTAAAATATTACAGCAGATAAGTGTTCCCCCCCTTAGCCAGACATTAAAGTATTTAGTCAGACTGAAGCTGCAGTGGCATAGTAATAATATCTGCTGTCAGTAAGTTTTTGAGATGTGCTGTTCACACTGCATTGGATATTTCTATACGTGTGTGTACTTTTAGGCTCCTGAAGCACTTAGCAACCCAACAAATGGAAGGGTTGTGGTGTTGGTCAGATCTTTCACTAGGTGGCAATAAGAAACAGGGGCCTTCAGTCAATATTTGCTGTGTTTTCCACCGTGCAGAAGTCCCTTGATTTCTGACATAACCATTTGCTGCAGCTTTACAACCGCTTGTGCTTTTTGGGGCATTTTCTAGAACTGTGGTCCAATGACTCCTATCTCCCCAAAAGTGTCTGAGCTTAGTCAGCCAGAAGAAAAGAAAGTCCAAAACTGGATAAACAATCTATTAGTTTTAAATCTTCTTTTTTTTTTTTTTTTTGGCAATAAGTTCTAAAGCTAGGCAAGTTACAGAAACAACTTCACATTCTACCAGAGTCTTTTTCCTGTTGTTTTTCCTTTGTGATCCGGTGTCTGAGTGAGGCCTCTTGCAGTGAGGCCTCACTGAAACTTTGCCTGTTTCTCCTGTCTGTTGTTTACATGGTTGTTTCTGGTGAGATGCATTACTTCAAGGGTGTGTTCTGTGTTGATGACCACAGCCTTCTGTTCTGAGGGCAAGAACAAGGCAAACAGTATCTGAATGTGCAGAAAAATTGTGACTGCCCTATAAGCATAACAACTACTATACGTCACAGGAAAGCTAGGAAACTGGCTCATCTGCTGTAAGTTAAACTATGTCATGCAAGTAGCATTCATGAAGAGCTAAATTTCTTCAAGGACAGTCAGGACCACTGTTTTGCTGTGGTAAGGTACCATTTTATGTATGTGTACTCTAGCAGATGGCTTTGTGGAAAATAAATCTTCAAAATGCAAATCAACAACCTGTTCACCAATCTTGAATTAGAAATGAAGTAGGACATGAAACAGATTTATGAAGCTGAACTGAACGAGCCTGACAATGCACAGTCCAAAAATAATTGATTTATCAGACGCATTCTTTCATCTGTACTGAGGGAAAGTCTCCAAGAAATACACTTTTTGAGAGATCTTCCCCGTTTCTGGCTGTGTCAGAAGAGCAACAGAAATGACCTTTCTGGTGGCTTCCTCCCAGTCTCAAACTGTGCAGACAAAATCATTTAATGATGTCTACACTCAAAGTCCCCTTTGTAGTTGGAGAACTTCTACTGTTGTTTTTCACTCTTTGAACTCTGAAAAGAGTGCAGTGTCCAGAGCCATCTACTATATGTGATATGCACATTTTTTTTTTTTTTTAGCTAATCCATTTCCTGTATTTCTGAACATATAATGAACTTTTTATATCTTCTGGGTGAAGATGAAAATACTGCAGAAACATTTGAGCCTTGATATTGCATCCTGTCTTGACCCAAAGGAAACACAAATGGTAGGACTTCAAGAAAGATCATTTTAATTACTTTTGCTTTGTGGAGCCCGATTCGTAAGTATGTAAACAGTGGTGATCTTATTGCTATTATTTTAGACATCTTGCTTTCCCATTAAAAATGTCTCTTCTCAGTTTGTTTCGGTTCATTTATTTCATGGTGCTGGTAATGATGTTGATCAGACCCTGGAAGGGAGTGGGAGAATAGCTGGTCCTACATCAAATGGTTGCAGGGAAGAATATAGCTTCTGTCTACTGAGAAATCAGTCCCATTTCCAGGACAAAGGTAGCTTCATCTTATCCTTCTGTTCTTCTCTTGTGAGCCCAGTGTAATTACTATGAACATTTTCATAGCTTCCAGAATATGGAAAAGGCAATTACAAATAACTAAAGTTTGAACTCAATGAGTTTCAAATTACCTAAGTGTATGAAGTAAAATGGCATAAATCTCAAAAGATTCAGCATTCACTTTGAATGTTTCCAAAATTAAATCCGTTAATTAAGTAATTTAAATTGAATTAGGAAGTTGTGCTGCAGCAATACAATTTCCAACATTCCAAAACACAATTTAGTGGGATTACTTGTTTTAATTAGATGCCACTCTATGGCATATTATTTATAGCAATAATGTTGGATGGCTAGGTTGAAACAACAGTTTGTCTATTTGAAGGATAGGACTTTTTTTATTCCTTTCAGAATGATCTCTTTCCAGAAAAGTTCCTTGCCCCTTTTAAAGTACTGAAAGACACAGCCCCACTAGACTTCTCTCTCTTTGTGTTTAGGTCCTCTAATGCACAAAAAATATTGCAATAACCTTATATTGCATCTTATTGATATAGCATCTAATTCAGAAATGGTAATTACAGATGAATGAAAACACATGAGTAATTTTAAACTGTGATTAGCAGCATTTATATGCCACCAAAGAAATACAATATGCCAAAGCAAATGAAGCTTATCTGGCCTTTCCACTTGCCTTACAAGTCATCTATAAATTAATAACCACTAACTATTTTATGAAACAGTGTCAATCTTCATGATGACTAGCTGCTGTTCAAAGAAAGATGAGGGATGAGAGGATAAAAAGGTTTTATAGGAATTACCTATAAAAAGGCAAGCTCGGAAGGAGGGAGAGGTGAGAAAAAAACAATGAAAAGCACTAACACCAGCTTTTATTTAATTAACAAAACTATTATTTAGCTTATAGTAGCAACAGAATTTGGCTAAGTCAAAATGAAAATCAGCATAATAGTTAGCAATTTATCATGTGAAAAGGGAACTGGTTAATATCAAATATAGTGGGTCTCCTTAACAGGATCACAGAATCCCAGAGGTCATCAAAAACTAATGTGGTTTAAAAGTCCCTGTGAATTTAATTTTTTTTTTTCCTTCTCATCACTTTCCCTCCGGTAAACATGGAATCTTTGGGAGCTATTATATCCTGTAAGTCCTAGGGTTTTCTATTGCTAAGAGCTTGTTAAAGTTACAGTGTTTCTAAATGAAGGTGATGACTCAAGATATTTTAGCTAGAATAAACATTAGCAAGGCTGTTCACTTTTCATCAATGCATCAGCAAATCATCAGTTACAATGGGGAAGCAACTCCTTCTGGCATTTGATACAGATTTCGGAAGAGGGCTACTTATGTGGACACTACATTAATTGTCTGCATAAAGAAATGTTGTCCCTTCCATTATGCTGACTTATCTTTCTATTCCCAGCCACTTCTTTCAATTCAATTCAATTTCATTCTAGCAGGTCTTCAGTACATTTAAGCACATGTCTAAAACTGTCAGGAACCATTTCCAGTACAGTCACCATTCTCTTAATGGAGAGCTGGAAAAGAGCAGTTTCTAGTTGAAAAGGGAATGCTTGACAACAAACAGTTCTTTCATGTATAAAGATTTTTTATGCTGAACTTAATCACTCCCTCAGAGCATTATTGTTTCACATAGCTCTGTGGGAGAACTGTCGCATGTGTTAAAATTTTGAAATGACACTATAGTTATATATTGCATGCTACTGCATGCTAGATTTTCCTAGCAATTTTAGCCAGCAGCATGTATGAAAATGTCAACTTAGATACTGCGTACCTGAAATGATGTGGTGCTATTCTTGATGGCACCTTTGTAGTGGTGTTTGTGTTGGCATATAAGTTTATGTGTAGGAACCATCTTTAATGATTCTAAAATATTTTCGTTAAAAATTTGATTCATTTATGACTAAATATTCTACTGCTTGATCCTGAAAATTCAGATAGAGTTCTGACTCTTTAACAGATAACCCCGGTCTGCCTGGGTAGGATTCATCTCCACCTAACCTCAAGCCTCTGCATCTGAACTAGACACATTGGAATCCCTTTAAAGCCAGCACGGATTGAACCAGTCTCATTGGAGTCAAGTATACAGTGCTCCTCATCCTAGGCAGCATGTCCAAATTAGGTGAGATGAATCTATCCTCATTTTCTTTTTTCTAGTTCAGCCAGAGGCACCTACATGGTGAGCGCCTAAACAAGGCGAAATTAATTCAGCCTTTGAAGCCTTTGATTTTACTTAGGTGTGGCTGAAATTGTGTAACATTTATGTTTCCAGTAGGTACTGTGCCTATGGAAATGATTGGCACTTGTGACACATTGGTGCTGTTATATAAGTAACAAGTTCTGGTCATTCACTATTGTAAGTTGTGACAAATAAGGAACAAACTTTGAACTTACTAATGATCAAATCTGTTGAGCAACAAATTTTGGCATTTATATAATCACTTTCCATGAGACCTTGAACTGAAGGAACATCAATGTAAAAAAAAAAAATCACTGGAAAAAAGGACCGTAGATTTTTTTTTTATTTATTTTTATTTTTTTTTCTTTACAGCAATTATCAGGTTGATAAAGTGAATAACAGTTGTCATTCCAACAATTATAGCAAAAAGAAATTAGCACCAGATGAGATGTTTGATTTAGAGCCTCACATAGATTCAGTCAAAACAAACAAAATACTGGAAGGTTATCTAAACACAGGCTATGCACGTCATTCTTCACAGAGAGCAAGTGTTTTACTGTTGCTGCCTTTATCTGGAGTAATATCAAACGTTGTACACGCATGTGTGTCCAAGAATTCAAGCATCAGCCTCTTTTAACACTGGCAGCCCTTAACCAGTCTGTGTAGCCAGCTGAGCAAGCTAGATGGGTAGAATTTTCTTGATTTTGGAGGACCAGCATAGATCCATACATCTGGTTCTACCATTTGCTGATTTTCATTAGCATTTTGTTTTTCAGTGCAGTACTTTACATTTATCTTCACTAAATTTCATCTAGCTGCTTTTGAGCCATGTCTTATCACGTGGATTTCAAGCCTGTTCTCCAAGACTTTCTCAGGGCTTAACGTCAGCTAAAATCATTATAAAATCATAATCTGCATTCTGTTATCCAAGTTGCTGATGAAAATATCAACCAGTTGTAATGCCAGTTTGGACCTTCATGGAGCCTCATGAGAGAGTCTTCCAGTCTGACATCAAACCCAGCTACAAACTGCTCTCTGTGCATCTGTATTGTGACCGTTCAATTCAGACCACTTTACTGTATTGCCAGCACCTCTACTTGGGTCTAAATGTATGAGGCCTGTTACTTCCACCTTTCCTGCAAAGCTATTTACCTGTGGAAAAAAAAAAAAAAGAAACTGGTTTAACGGTGTTTGTTTTTGACAAACACATTTAAGCTCTTGATTTACTACCTTATTATCCTCTAAGTGCTCGTAACTTGATTGTTTAGCAATTCCATTTAATCAGATGACTAGCTGACAGAGAATGTTTTGCTCTCAAAGGTTTTCAAGGTGGCATCTAATTATGCCAGCAGAGTGCTATCAGAAGTACATCACTGTCTGCACGGATTGCAGTACAGGGGTCCCCCAGGTCATGCTGGAACTGGACCAACTAGCATGGAACAAGCTGCTCTGGAAGTGCCCCTGATAGAGAGCTACACAATAACATAGCAATTCTGACCTCAGGGCAGCTGCTGATGGCTCTGTTGGATGCCCTGCTGCATCATGCAGATATAACCATTTGCTGAAAGCTAGTTCAGAGATCTCCAGCACAGTTGTCACGTACCTGAGAATCTGTCCCCCAGAGCTCAGCCAAGGCACTGGCTCACTGCCCTGACCATGCAAAGAGGCCACATTGAGAAGCACACACAAATGAGAAAATGAAAAATACAGTGGTATAGTGCCAGGAGCCAACCAGTGCAAGAGCAGTCACAACAGCTCCTCCTTAGTCTTTGTGAACCCAGTAGAAAGTGTTTGCAGAATTCAGGACTCTGTTCATGATCTATCCATCATTAATTCAAACAACTAAACATGACAGCAAACTTGAATCCATTCCTAGACTTCTTTTCTCAGGAATACACTCACAGTTCAGCACAGATGCCAGCACACCATACGCTATGCAGGCAGCCCAGTTAGGTGACAACAGTGTTCTCTTGTGGTCAGGAAATCTGTAGATCTCAGAGGAAGCAGGACAAATAACTGCATTAACTCAGAAACTTTTTCAAGTCATTCAGTTTCCTTAGGTGATGATAGTACTGACAGTTGGTGCTGTACCATACCAAACACAAACATCTGAAACGTTATCCTGGTTATCTGCTGTGGCCTGAAAGTAGAGTCTCTGGTGCCATGACACATTCCTCAGCAAGGTTAAGAAGAACATCACCAGGGATAACATATTTTTAATGGAGAGCATCAGTCTCAGAACACGGCTAACTTCTATGTCCCAGAGGAAGATTACAAAATACCTGTCTCTTTTCCCTGCAGACAGAGTATTCTTACTAGTATTTTATTACAAGCCTTGCTTTCCATATATTAAAATATGATCTGTATCTCAAAGAAGATTTTCTTTTTTCCTTGTTGCCAAAGAACTTGTATAGCTTTGCAAGTATGCAACTGGAAAGCAAAGTACTAATAGCTTGTGTTTAACATGCACATAGTGGATACCCAAGGTTTCATTTTGCACATATGTTTTGCTTGTATTGTGGGATATTATCCGAATAAAAAGGACACAGTTTCATAGGTTTTAGAGGAGAAACACGTTTTAAAGATATTTGTAAAATCAGTGACGTATTGTTAATGTGCTGCAGACCTTCATGCTACTATGGCAATCTTGACAATGGATCTCTTATGATCGTCTCTTGTCGTTAGATGGCACTGTAGAGCAATTCTCAGTCACAGTTTCAAGACTTCCTGCAGCTCAAAAGGGACCCTTTCGATTATCTAATCTGACTTCCCACATACTGTAGGCTATAGAAATCCAACAAGGAGTTCTTGCCTCACTCCGAAACTGTGCTTCAATAAAAGCATATTTTTAGATACAGGTTTTGAAGACAAGGAAAATTAAAACAAACATGTAATACTTCAGGTCTTTAATTTGCCTTTCTGGTAACATAAAAGAAGTTGGGGTCCCAGATCTTAATCTCTGTATTAAACAATTCTGAGCATTTAAACATATCTAAGCTGAAATTCCTGTTTAAATTGAGAGTAAGCAAAAGGACGCAGGTTCTTAGCACAGCAGTAAACCAGACTGGTACAGAATTACATGTGGCCTCTTGTGAAGTGTCTCCTTATGGCAGCATTGATCCCAGAAAGAAGCACTTGCCTTTTATGAATGCTGGTGCTGTGATGCCCATACACTGCAATTCCATCTAAACCACTTCTACTTCTGACTGACTTTATCATCTCCAGCCTGTCCTTTCTGCTAAAAGCCTATTTTCTACTGGCTGCGTAGAAGGTTGCAGCATGTCAATTTTTAATTTAATTCCTCCAAGTGTGACTGTACACAATTTCCACTGTTCGCAGTGGCATCAGGCAGTGACTTTGTGCTTTGCACTGAGAGCTCTGAAGCTTTACACTGAAGAGCAGGTGAAGTTGTGAACATGCTTTTATCAATTGGTGTTTAGCAACAGGGCCTGGACTGCATTACAACAGGAGAGGTGTGTGCTAAACCGTCTTCACTTTTGTGATGAATTCACACTTTTCTGTCTTTACTGCCATTCTTCAAACAGACACTGATTGTGGAGCCATGTTAGGGAGTGTTTATGGATGCAGTTGTAGTAGATCTGAAAAGTAGGTTACTTGCATGGAAGGTGACGAGGTAGTGGGAGACTGCAGACTCCTATGAACTGCAGGAGCCAAAACTACCTCCAGCCTCAGCTTCCGGTGAGTGCCTGAGCCAGCTTTGGGTGGAGGGACCTCAGAAATGCTTCAGGAAGTAGCCTTCAGGTGGAAGGATGACTGAAAGGCATTTGTTGGTGTGAGCAGAAAAACAGACTCAGCCTTGTCTGCCCCTCCTGTACACAAGGAAGAGAGATTTGGTACATATCTGTAGATAAACAAGATCAGTCAGTGACTCCATTATAAATCAATTCTTCCCAAATTGAAATAAGCTGCAAAACCAGTTAAAATAAGTAGTCAATATTTTATGAAATATTTTTTTTTAATTTTTTTAAAAAGCTGATTCAAAGTGGAAAAAACAAGGTATTACATTCTGGAATGATAAAACCTAGAACATCTCAGGAGTATTTATTTTTTTTCTCTCTCTCTCTCTCTTTTTTTCTTTTTCCAGCCAGAAATTAATTTAGTCAAAACTGGCATGTTTCAAAACATAATTATATTTTTCATTTTGAAGTGTTTTGTTGAGCTCCCCACCCAGTCTTATTTTATTTTTATTTTGGAGCTTTTATGCTAGGTTAATCATCTTTTATGACTTTCTCTCATACGAAGTGAAGAATGGTCTTTGATTCTCCATCCAGAAGAGATGAGAGGGGTTCCCACCTCTGGACATGAGCAAATGAAATCAAAACACCTTGAATTAGACTTTTCATTTCTTCCTGTGCACTTTCCAGAGCCACAGTCTATTTCTGTGTGAAGTCCCCGTAGGCATCTATGAGCTAAGCAAATACACGCTCAGAGCTTGCTCATCATCAGTAATGAAGTAAAGGTCAATCTTTGTGAAGCCAGTGCTTGTGACTGTCAGAAAGAAAAAACGCTTGTATCATTTAGCATCAGACGTAAGAGATAGCAAATAAGCAGGTATGCTAGGAAAAAACACACTTTCTTTCACCTGAATTAAAAATGAAGAACTTGTAAGAGCCAGCTCAGACTATCCATTTTGTCTCTGTGCTATCTAATTCTGGTAAAGCCCCCCAAACAAGCCTGTGGTACCTTCTAGGCAGTTCTACTCACAGAAAGAAAATGCAGCTGGTGGACTGGAGGAAGTAGCTATCAGCATTTCTCAAGAAATTAAGCCAACAGCATAGCAGGACTGGCAGAAAAAGAGATCATCTACAGCACCTTTGTGATACAGAAACCTATAGTGACCTGGTACATTTACTGTTTTCAGTAATGACCCTGTCATTACTGTGAGGGAATAAAATTGGGTGATGACACAGAGTGGAAGATACTGGGAATACAGAAGAAGATCAGAGTACCCTCCTGCAAGAACTACATGACCCAGAGGACAAAAGTAATAGAAATGAAATTAAATGTAGCAATGCTATATGCAATGCCATGAATTTAAGAACTTAATAAAGATTTTTGCTGTAAGTGGGAGAAGCTCATTAGTTGGAAACAGCAAATACAGACAAAGATCAAAATACATTAGTTTACCACAAGATGATCAGCAATTGTAAATGTGGCTTGGTATGAAAAAAGCAAATATGATATTAGGATGTATCAAGAGAAAGATTTCTAGTAGAGCTAGAGAAGTGATGACATACTATTTTAAAAGCAGAAGGCTGGATAGGAAAAAAGGCAGAGAAAATTTGAATATTGAAAATTAGAAGCTAGCAATAATGAAATCAGGTCTGCAAGGAATATAGAGTCAAAACTCACTGATGTAAATGGGAGTCATTCTGTTGAACACAGTGGAGGATGACTCCAGACTCATACATGTGGCCTGGAAAGAAAAAAACTCAGTCTTGTGTTTTAACCAAAACCATCTGTTTGCATTATTTTAATCCAAAGGCCACTTAAGTCATAGTATTCTGATAAGACATATAGGCTGCTGGCTTAATCTTTCTATCAATCTGATTCAAAAAGTTTATGAAAATGATGTCCTGGAATGCACCATAGTATTTATAATGGCTCCTGTTCTTTATTTTAGCACTGGTACAGCAATAGAAAATAAATTAAAACATCACTGACACTTCCCAGTGTTTTTGACTGACCTTTATGCCTACTTTTTGCCGTTTATATTAGCAGTAAAGCATGTAGAGTAATAGTAGGCAGGAAAAATTGATTTTTAAGAAAACACTTCTAAAAATTGTGATTCTCTTAAAGTCACCTTCTACCTTAGTTCTTCAACTGCCTAGAAATTTCCCATTTGTGAATCTAGAAGTTGTGTGCTTGTTGTGTGGTTTTCATTTTGCTACATATTGCTCTATTGGTCACGTAAACAGCTGCTACAGTGAAACACAAAATCATTGGCAGTCTTATTTCCCTGAGCCAGAACAGAGGACAGTACATTCTTTTCAAGCGAAGTATAATGGAGTAAGCTATGAAAGTGTAAAGGAATTCAAAATCATTATTCTATTTGTTATGCCCTACTTGCTCTCCACAAAGGTATAAATCACAAAATCAGAAATCAGAAAAATCAGAAAGCCAGAAAGTTCATTATTCCACTCATACTGATTATTTGTTACTAGTACCACTAAAACATTTAATTAATGTCTAGGTGACTGAGGCCATCATGACTTTTATCTAAATAACTTGTGTTTCAGTTTAAGTTTTAGCCAGTGATGCTAAGTAGCTATTGTGGCTTCATTTAAGAAAATTTCAGAGTGAACATCTCCATAAGTTTCATTTCCCCTTTTTGCTATTTTTGTAGGCATCCTATCACTTTTAAGCTGTTGATATTTGCTTGTGAAAAATGAGTTGGGTCCTACATATCTTTTTCTTTTATTTCTAGCTTCTTCCACGGCAGATCAGTCTCTTCATTGCAGTGAGTAATTTGTGTGCTGCAACTGTACTGTGAAAGAGAGCCCACTTAACTGCTGCTACGTTTTATGGCTTTGGCTATATAGACAGCAAGGGAAAAGGGGGTGCCTCTGAAGAGTGGAGATTTTTAAGTATAAGTAAAATCTGGGTGTGAAAAGCAGACTAGAAAACAGGTAAGCAGGGCAAAGACTGAATTAGTTTAAGGAACACCTAGGACAATAGGGAGTAATCAGATAGGCTATAAGGATGGATGATGAGGAGAGGAAGAACAAAAGGAAATTATATCTCTTTATATCTAGCTTTAAGAAATGTGTTTGTCTTATAGTTATCTTGCCTGATGTAAAATTAACAGGGGTGGAAAAAGAAAAGGCCCCTACTTCATCACATGGGAGAGAGGATGTCATACACAGGACAATCAGCTTTAGGCTGTAGCCTATGTGATGTACAAACAGAAACTCTGAAGTAAAACTTGTTGCACTCTCAGCAAGCCAGTGTGTTCTTATTCCTACAGGGTTTTAACATTTAGCCTTGAAATGTGTCTGAGTGGTTCATAGTTTAATTGATCTAATTTGCACATTTAATTCTTTCAGAATTATTCATTTCAAATCTATGTCTCTAGGGCTGTCAGTCCTGTCTTTCCACTTAATGAATATACAATATTAATATAGCTGCAACTTTCTCTGCTCTCACGAGATTTAAATAGATTATATAAGTGTTTTTGTGTGAATTTCCTTTTATAAGCATTTCTAAACCACTGCTTTGGAGATCTGGGTGAGTAATACACAATAAGTCATTTATTGTGGAATTCATGCATACGGGTAGTAGGCTGCAATTTTCTCAGGCATTCACCTTCAAAAATAGTAATGCAGTAGTTCACATGGATATATATATTTTGGGCCTCTATCAGATATCCGAAATACTGGTTTGTGCCTAAGCTACAATCCATTCAAGCTTCTATTTTGTTTCTGGATAAATGTCAGGTTTCTGGTATGAATGTTTATAGGTTTGAAGCTCATTTTCCTTGTATGTGCTCCAGCCAGATCTTGTCAGTAGAATCTCTAAGCAGTATGGCAGACAGCAAAGTGATACTGGTAAGCATGTTCAGAGAGAGTGCATAAAAGTAGTCAGAGCACAACAGAAAGAGCAGCCACTAACCTACCCACCAGCATTCTCGTGGCTCCTCTTTTTACCTCTGTTACTTTGATCAGTGACCAAACCACACACTGTGCAAAAATGTAGAGACTTAAGGCTCTTTCTCTCTTCCTTCCTTCCTTCCTTCCTTCCTTCCTTCCTTCCTT
>VXAA01004252.1:40860-91691 GCA_013399115.1 Anseranas semipalmata
TTCTTTCTTTCTTTCTTTCTTTCTTTCTTTCTTTCTTTCTTTCTTTCTTTCTTTCATTTTTCCTGAATTCTTCTCTAATTTACAGCAGTGTAAGTCCAAATGAACTTTGAAAGTTTCAGAACAGTTTTTTCATACCCACATCTGTGTAATAAATTAAAGCCAGAAATTCTTGTCCCTATGTGATAAAAGTTATCAGCTTGCATATAATCAAAGGAACACCAAAAGCTATTGCAACCATTAATAAAGATGACCTTGCTTAACAATAACTTATTTTTCAAAATGTCAATGCACATTGTCACTTAAAGATGGATACTTAGGGTTGTTTGTTTTTTTTTTTTTTTTGAAAACACCATTCACTTGACAATTAATATATTAGTCAAGGTTTTTTTCTACACATTGATTTGTCTGTCCTAGTAAGACATTGTTAGCAGGATTCCATGTGCTACAACCACCATTTCTGAGAAATTTACTGCATACTGATTTTGTATCAGGCAACCCGTGAAGCAGCTGAAGAGCCTCAGCTCAGAGGATGAATACCTAATTCCAGGACTGGATCCTGCTTGTGCTTTAGAACTCCTTTAAACATTCTTTGTCACTTTGAAACAGGCTCTTTCTGTGTTGTATATATAGATCTAGGTAACTAGTGAAAAACTCAGGTGTACAAGAAAGAAGCACTTAGAATAACTCATATTTAAAATGATACACATTGTACTGTAGTGATGTTCAGTGTGTTCCCAGCTCCTTTAATAGAAGTATTTATTAATAATTAGATGATTATGTAATTGTTACTTAAACAAAACAAACAGTTTCTTTTCACTTGTTTATGAGATGAAACACTTCAAATTTAAAGTTATTTATTGTTGCCATTCTGAGGAAGTTTCCATTCTTGCTCCAAGACCCCAGGTGCAAGCGTAGAAAACTCAGCCTGGCTGCGCTGTGTCTAATTCCCTGCAAGTTGTCATGTCATTGTTTAAGGGCTTGGACATTTCCTGGCTGATTTAGCATGGTGTTTGCAAGGCAGCTGCATATAACAACAGCCTGCTATTGGGGCTACATCTAAGCTGCTGCAGAAATTCCTTTTCATTATGCTATTAAAATAGTGCTTTGCGTACTTTGACAGCAAGAAGTTTCCCAAGCTGCCTCCTATGCAATCTAGTTGTTCAGATTTTTTGCTGCTATTCTGAAACTTAATGTCATTCGTATTAGACATCTTAGGGAATTTATTTTATTATTTTTCTTTCTTCTTCTTCTTCTTCTTCTTCTTCTTCTTCTTCTTCTTCTTCTTCTTCTTCTTCTTCTTCTTCTTCTTCTTCTTCTTCTTCTTCTTCTTCTTCTTCTTTTTTAAATGATCTTTTCTCTGGGGCTCTGATGTCAAAATACATCAATATAGCTAAAAATCAGCACTTTCAATAAAGAGGGAAGGTAGAGGTGTTTTGAGGTTAGATGACTGCTGCAACTTTTTAAACTGAGTACTCAGTCATCCTGTATCAACATAGATAAACCATAGATATGCACTGTAAATTCAGTCTTCTGTATTCTTCCAAAACCATTATTTTGCTACAGTGAGACCCAGCAATATCCGCCATAGGATATGGTGTGATTCATGTTAGTTGAGGACAGGGCAAATGAGCATAAGAGGCTTTGGACTATTCATTTGCAAGCAGACAGATAGTGCCACGTCATGTGCTCATCCCCGTACAAATGTGACCCAAAGTTTGGACCATGAGTGGAGGAACACTAACATGAACAAGATGAACTTCTAAGAACTCCTTAGATGCATTTTTAGTCTTGAACTGATGACTGAGGAAAAGAAGAAAGAATCAAAGTCGGGATTATAGCTTAGTAAACAGGCATAAATGCCTTGGAAAAACGCTGTTCTTTGCAGCTGTCACACCAAAGGGCAGTGAGAAAGGGAAGTATTAGCATTGTGGCATTTTCCCCAGAAAATTCTGCAACATATCTCCTGCAGCTGAATGAAGGGAAAGCTTCCCTGAGAGTGGTGATACCAGCATCTTGACAGCACATTCTTGGCATGAAGGTGCAGGTGGTCCACTGTGCTGGAGAAAGCTTGGTCTCCCTGAAGCTTCCATTTGCTGAGGGTGTTGTAACTGTTGCCCTGTTTCAGTTGCTGGTGTATGGAGAACCACCACGCTGGTGAGGTGCCTGGAACGAGCTGCCTTCCCCTGCAGCTCACAGCTATTCCAGCCAAGATGCTCCGTGTAGCACCTTCCCGTCCTGCTGTCCCCTGTCCCCTCGCTCAGGCCTTCCCTCTGCCTTGTGCTGGCACTCATCTCTGAGCTGGCTCAGCCTCTCCACTCAGCCAAAGAGTGGTGGGTGATGGAAGGAGGGTGGAAAGAAGGGCTGGGGTAGATGTCTTACATCCTATCCCATGTGCACTCTTTTTTTTTTTTTGGTAATGTTTAGTGTGACTTCCCTCCTTGCTTTCTCACTTAATGTGCTTAAAACCCTTCAATGACTGATCAAAAACTAATCTCTTTTTGTTTTCCTGAGGTTTCTCTCCTTTCTCCCTCTTCTGAACAAGAGAAATTGGTCACCTTTTCAGTATGGGAAGACATAAAGGCTGGTTTTACTTCATGTAAAACGTTACTAAGATCTCTAATGTGAACAGGTCTGTGGTTTTAATGTTTTAAGCTGTACTTAACCCCAAAGCTTTTGATTATTTATTTATTTAAATTAGTTTGTTTATTTATTTTTAACAAAGTAAGAAATCCCTCCTGTGCTGGGTGGCTGTGACATGTGGGCTAACGCTAGCAACTAAGCTACTAGTCAGAAATGAAACTGAACTACACCAAATGTCAGCTGGTGACTTGGTTATGACAGGAAGATGCGAAAAGTTTTTTTTCTATTTTCTTCACACAAACTATAATATGGTTTTCCTTTCCCTAAGCAGTTCTTTCACTTTTGCTGGACTTAGATCTTAAAAGACTGTGACCCAGCAAGGGGCTGTGTGAAAAGGAACACAACCCAGGGGGCAGTGTGAAAAGGAAAATTTCAAGGAGAAATAACTGTTTGAAGGTCACTCACTGTAGACTTAGATTGAGAGTCTAAGGGTCCCATAAAAAATAGAAGAAATGGGATAGGGAAAAAGCTATGAAATACGAAGGAGTTGTAATACCACAGAAGAAAAACTAAATTAAGTCTCCATATCCACTCCAAATTGAATTCATATGGTGACAAACGTTGTTCACAATAGTAAAAAATTTTCATATGACAGGAAGGGAAATTCTCAACTGCTGAATAAAGCATCCTGTTTATCAGCTGTCATCAGGGCCTGCTGAACAAAACACTAAGAAAATATTTGCGCTTGAGATCTAATGTACTCAAAATCAGGCAGGATGTTTAAAAGTTTCATTAGCATGCCATTAGTATCAATGAAGAATAAGAAATGTATATGTATTATTTTTTCCTCTTTCTCCTCCCCAGTCACTCTGTCCACAATCACAATGCATGCCTCTAAAATTCAGGCCCCTCTGAAGTAAAGTGCAGTACAGTTGTCTGCCCAGGTTCTTGTTCAACTGGTGTTGACAAATGAATGCCTTTCATAAACTGCTGGCAAAGCTCAGAGAAAGAATATGAAACTCTTGTCAGATGCTGCATTTCCAAATCAGCTGGATATTTCAGTATTTCACTAAGATGAATTTGCCTGCATAGCATCATCCTTAGAAAAGGAAGCCTGTGCACATTCCTGAGCGCACACAGCTCTGCAACATGCTGGGGGTTTTAAAAGTTAATTTCTAAAAGACAAAAACAGTAGAACCACAGTGTGGGGTCTGGTCAGAGGAGGCAAGAACCAAGCCGTAGCCACAGCAGTGCACCGAGGCTGCCTCCTGCACCTGTGTTGCAAGGAGGCAGCTGAGAAGTGAGCGAGACAGCAGGAGCTTTGCCAGCTCTTGGGTTTGCTCCTACACCAGGGGTGGCAGGAGCCATGTGGGGATGGAGCTGGGTACCCCTGGGATGGTAGTGCCCTGCAGGCTGAGGCTGTCATAGTGCATGCACCATGTGCCCTTGGTCCCAGGCCAGCATTTGGCAAAGTCTGAAGCAGGCAGAGCAGCACCACCACAAATTCGTTCACCAGATTTATACAACAGACATGAGATCTGCCATCCTGCTCACTTTTTAACTGTTGGAGATCATACTGGAGTTTTTAAAACAGCTTCCCTAAAAAGTTTTCCTGTTGGTTATATACTGTCTACTAAAAAGAACTGTGAGCACAATGTCTTTCATATGTTGCTGATTTTTGTTGGATGTTCACTTTCTGTTTGCAAAAATGGTATGTCTACATGTTGTGCTGAAACTTGTGGAGTGCCCTAAATGAGCATGAGTATTACAAGCATTGCTGTCAGCTTAGCTATGTATGTTTTCTAAATATTGAGTACAGCACCATACTCTTTGCAGGACTTTGGCTGTCTAACTTAAAAGCAGAGTAGGCACCCCTATGCTGTTACACCACATAGGCAATACTTTAGTGCTAATGAAGCTTTGGAAACCCTCAAATAATTTATCTAGGCAATATAGACATTGCTTATATTTGTTTCTCTTTAGGAGTGACAAGGACCCACAGGTAACACGATGTCATTAAATACAGAGATAGGCAGGTAGTTATTTTTTCATTCAGAACAATGATGTTACTCGCTGCTGTTCCGTAGAAGCCAGGCTGGCTGCATAGTCACTGCACTGTAATGATAGTTGGCTGCATGTGGTAGGCTGAAACAATGAAAGCTGTAAGGTAGAAATACTAATCGGTAATGTAAATGGAAACTGCACTCAGCTGCTCTGAAAGTAAAATTAATTAGAGCTGTGAGAATTTTGGGAGGGAACAATAACTCTCCACAACCAAATCTTTGGTGATAAAAACAGAGTTCACTGATATTTACCTTAGGAAGGTTTCTTGGTTCAAGGATAAAGTTTGTGGTATCGGCTGGATACATACACCCAAAAATAGGCAGAATATTTGGGCTCCTCTGCCCATGAGACACACTCTGGTCAGAAGGAGTGATGTGAATTGGGGCCTATTCCAAATGAGCACACTGACCGCTGGTGAGATGGACAGGCTTGATCCGGTTCTGGCAATTTCTGAAATATTCCACTTGAAATATAATGAGAGGAGGCTCTGGTTTTGTGTTTTAAATCTTGATGTGCTTCATTAAAAGGAATTTCTTATTCAGACAATATGTATGAAATTTGATATTACATATTTTTAAAAATTCTCCGAGGTTTTCCTGCCATCAAAGGCTAAGAAGTGTGCATGATTGTGTTGTATCATCAGAAAGTGCTTTCAGGGTCACAGGTTTATTTCAGGAGATTAGATCAGCTCTCTACGTCTTAACTTCTAAGACTATACTTATTTTCAACAAAAGCATTCCCAGCACCTGTTTCCTCACAATAGCCTTTCCCCCCCCCTCTTTCATCCCTCCTGGTATCTGACCTTCTGCAGCCTGTCTCCAAAAAAAAGACAAAAATGAAAACCCAAGATTGATTGTTAAGATCTGGTAATCAGAGATGGCAGATGATAAATTTAATTGTGTTGCAGTATTACTAGCATGGTTTTCTGTGAGACAGATTGTACACAGTGAAGCACACAAAGGAGAAAGACATTAAGCAAAATGAGATGCAGTATTTTACTGTTCAGCACAGCTATGAGCTAATCTTGCCCCACTGAAATTAATAGAATTGTTACTACACACTAACAGATGAACAGTCTGTCCTGATCTAAATAAAAGGAGATAAATTCATCTTTCATGAGAGTCCTCGAGTCTTTCACAGAACTTTTTCCACCCATGCTGGTGATTATATGGACCCTCTTTTACTACACTGACATGCTGTGATTTTTCTTTTTTGACTAAAGGAGATTAGGAGATATAAAAACATTAGCATGGAGAGGGAAAATAAAACAAAAAAAGCTGGTAGCAGAGTAATAGGACACAGAAGACAGCCAGCTTTACAGGCACATCAGCGTGTTGAAAGAGTCTGGTCATCATGATGACAACGACCTCTTTTGGAAAAGCCGTGCTGTTACCTCCATCTTGTCTCTTGTCCTTCTTATGCAAGTATGTGTTAAAGGAAACACAGCATTTTTAACACTGGTTTTGATGTTATAAATAATGAAGTCTTTGCTGTTGCCAGTCCTTGTATGGAAGGATGGGTAATACTTTTCTGTCCTTGTAGGGCAACCATAGGCCTAATGAACAGCAGAGCTCCCAATCCAAACATGCCACTCACTGCTGGATAACCAGCCAGTCCCACTGATGTCTGCAAGATGGGCCCTCTGCTGTGTTGACAGCAGGCCTATAACTATACAGCCTGCTGTCCCCAGCAGATAGGGCAAGGCACATATAGAAATGATATTTATTTTCACCTTATATCTGAACATACACCATCTCCAAGAGCAACCTGTGATGCAGAAAGAAAAAGAATTAAGGTTTTTCACCCAACGTATTGCACAAAATTAATTTCAAGAGAGCACTAAATCCTAGCTCTATGAGAGATACATACCAATATTGACTAATGTATAGCTACCTATCTGTCCAAAACCCAGCATTTATCTAGTTATTCAGCAAAGAACTCCTCCTGTCACAGGAGGCTGTTACCCTTGGCAGCTCTCCGGACTGTATCAGCACTTCTATAATCACATTTGCACTCGTTATGGAAGAAATGAACTGTTTATTCTCAAAAAGGAAAAATATGTTTTGGCATGTCCAGTGAAAATTGAAGTTACATAATCTGTTACAATGCAGAAGTGAAACTGCCTTCAGGCACCAGTGAAACATGACTGGCAAATATACAACAAATGTGCTGATAAGGCTATCTGCCACGGTCAGGTATACAGGAGCTGAAGAGAGAGTACAGATGGTATTTACTTCTGTTTTATTTTACTGTAGCCAGGTAAAATAAATATTCTTAATATTCTGTAGCATGTTTTAAATAAACAGATGAATATTTCACTTATGGATATTAGATTTATTATGTCATATGTATTTGCTAATTACAGTGAAATGGCCAGAAATATAATTCATAGAAATATAGTCATTTCAAGTTATTACTCAAAGCATTTAGATTCCCAAATGAAGGTAAGAAGTAAGGTCTTTGGGAGTATTTCAGATCAATTTGTGTAACGGCATTTGTTGCAGTCCACAGATTTAAGAGAAAATTTGTGAGAGAAAGAACATCAGCAGGTCTAATTCAAGCTCTCCTACAAGCCTTGCTGCAGTCAAGTTACATGTTGTTAATACTGCTATATATTCCATCTGTCGACTTGGAAAAGCTGAAAACTTTGTGATAGATACAGAATTTGGAGTCAGAATGTGGCATGCTCAGAGAAACTGAAGTGCCTGAGATACAAGAACAAGCATGTGTTTTCTTACAAAGTATTGTATCAAACAATGGTCAGATGTCCTCTTCTCAAACATGATTTGCCATGGACCAGGCTGTCTGTGGGCACCGGCCAGAGAGGTTTCCTTTTGTCTTACCGCCACATGCAAGCCTCCTCCTGGGCACACATGAAGGAGTGCAGAATTGCTCCAGAACAATTGCAACCATTCCGAAACAGAAGATTTAGCCCAGGTTTCTAAGATGACTAGTCCCTAGTCAGGTCACTGCCATTCTGTCATCTTTTTGTTGTTCCCTGGTATCCAATTATAATTCCTATAAAAAAAAGAAAAAGAAAGAAACTTTTGTGATCAATCATTCTGTGAACATCTCAGTGACAAGAACCATCAAGCTTGTGGGCCAGTTTTAATCAGAAGGATAGAGGTCTCAGCGATAATTAAAGTTTATAAAGTTTACAAAGTTTATAAAAGGGGGCAGAGGAAAGGTCATTGCGTTCACTTTTGCAGATTTATTCCATCACCGTTTAGGTATTAACGTTGTTATTCAGCTGGCCAATCTCTAGTGACTGTAACACTGTGCTCCAGAAGAAGATATCACAGGAGCACAGGGCACAACAGAGTCTCTGACCAATGTTCCCACGGGATTTTACATCCAGAGACAAGCCATAGCCAGCCTTCACCCGTTCTGGTGCTTGTGGAGCTTCTTGTTTCCAGACACATCTCCTCTTCCTTCAGAGCTTTAGAAAGGGCAGTAAGTGGACTTTGACAAATAGGTCCAGCTATGGGATAAAGGCTCACTATAGCTGCTGGCTATTGGCTTGCCCTCACTGTCCTGCAGAGAACCTTTGGGCTACAACAAAGTGTTTTTCATTTAACATGACTATCCTATTTATCTCCAAAGCATCCTTTCCTAATTATTATTTTCCATGTCCCTATAGATAATTTCCTACCTTGGTAGCATGGTCTTCTCATTAACCAGGTTTTAGTACTTTGCAGGGAGTGGAAACATTTAGTAAACTGATCTTGCAATAATGGGTCACTGTACTGTTACTGTAGGTCTTCTAGAAAAAAATGTTTAAGTAACTAGGAAGAGCAGAAAAGATATTTGTAAAATATTTGCCATCTTCAAGTAAAAATAAAATGTATTTATTATTATTATTACATCTATGAAAAGACAACCTTTCCTTTAAGCAGGAAAAACTCTTTGACTAGTTTATAGTGAGAGCACTGTATAATTTTTTTTAATTTAAATAAATAATTTGAATTATTACCCTTGCCTATTCTGTTCTCTGAACTTAATTATGCTCCTCCCCCATCTCCATTTTTTTTTTAATTCCTTAATTATTAGGATATTTCTATCATTGAGTGAATAACGAAGCTTGCTAAGGTAAACTAGAAATTGCTTGGAGTCATAGATACAAAAAGAATGGCATTTTTGCAGTTAATACAACTTCAATATTTTCAGAATATCTGGGGTTTCAGTCTCCTCCTCAAAGTTTACCGAATTCATGGAAATAGTTGTGATCTTTCCAGAAAAGATCTGCAGTGGATATAGAAAGGTTAATATGTTGTCCATAAAACTGCGTAAAGAACAAGGAAGAAAAATGTAATGCAGCAACTCTTTTTTTTTTTCTTTTTTTTCTTGGAAAGAGCTTCACCTGGCCCTAAAATTACCATGTAATATTTTTTTCTTTTTCTAGATGAAAGGAAAAAAGTTGATTTATTAAAAAATAAAATCTTTACATGGAAAAGCAGATACCAGCTTTGACTATTTATATAACCAGAGTATTCATCTTTGTGTAACTAAACCAAGAGATTACAAGAAACTGAGTCGCGAGAGAATCTACCTCTCCCTCACCTCTTAATTTCAGGAGAAGGAAGAAAATAATCTCTAGGCACACTGATTTGCCGTAAATAATGTTCATTTAAAGGAAAAATAAACACAATATCATAGCAGGATCGAGAGATTTTATAATGTCTAGTTATCAATTTTGACATCTGAGCAAAATAAAACCCATGGAAAATAAGAGCTTGATGAACACTTAAAAACTTAAAATATTAACAAATTTTTAACAATTTATTTCAGTTAGAAATCTCATGTATTCAATAGTGACAAAGGAACACTGATGTTGCCTGGCACTGTGGTTAATACTGTCTGGAGGTATCTCACCAGGAGAAATGACTGCTGGGCTGCTTTGATGTCTCTTTGTACAGGTACATCTTCATTGTTCTGTCTCACCTCCTGAAACATTTTTTGGTTTGTTTCCTTCTGCCAATCTGAACACCTCAAACTAAGCTGAGGAGAAATGGAGAGCTGGGAATAGAAACAGAATTATGCATAACAGGAATTCCCTACTGACAACTCAGGGCAGAGCATGCAACCCTGTCACTTGCCTCACAGACAGCTTGCTAGATATGAAAATGATTAAACTCATTTGAAGGATGGCTGTAGTCAACCACCCACATATAAAACATAGTACGAAGAACAACTGAAAACAAGCCCAAAACCGTGTTTGTAGGTATGACCTTGACATAACATTTTAATACCTGAGTTGTCTATGTATAGAAAATAGACTTGCTTCAGGCATTTTAACTAAGAACCAAGGAAGCTTATCATTCTTCTCAAGGTATTAAGTGAAGGGTCTAATTATTAGCTATGGACACTTTATGAACTCATTTTTGGTTCTTTTCCCAGTGATGGATAAATCCATATTTTTCCCAATCTGTAATGGGTCTCTGAATTGTATATGCAGGCAATTTAAGCCAATGGGCGGCTCTTGAACCTCACCCACCTATTATTTCTATGAGCATGACAGAGTATTTCCTCTGACAGAACTATAATTCTTTTTTAAGCTGGACAATAGCTATTGCCTAGACAATAATATAAAGGATTTTCTACAGTCTGTTTATGACTTATCAGACAAAAATCCAAAGTTCATCAAATCTCTAGGACAGGTTTTCTTTTTTTAAACTCTGAATGTTCATGCAAATTTATGCATAAATCATTTGTTCTTAAGAATACTACAGAAACAGATGGAACTTAGTGCAAAACCATTGCCAAATTTCTCTCTAATCTGCTTTAGGAACAACAACAAACCAGTGGGCTCAAGGAGTAGGAAAAAAGTACATTTTTCCATGCTAAGGAAACCAAAATTTCTGTATAGGTGACATAAAGAGCTTTCCTAAGGATAAAAAAGTTTTTATGAGATAATCTGAGAATTCTACAAAGTACTTTATATAGGCTTCTTATCTTTTTTGAACCTTAGTACAGTTGGCCTTTTTCTTTAATTCATTTCAGAATTTTTTGTCCATGTTTATTTAGTGTATTAAAGTTTATTTAGTGGCAAAACACACAAAAAAAGCAAGAATGAGTCACCATTCAGAGGCAAAGATAAGTTATGACAACCTGTGTAAATAGCACTGTGAACATTCCGTAATGAGATGCTGCTGACTGATAACATGATAGAAAAAATAAAGCAGCTGGTTTGTTCCTTACATTAAGGTAGCAAGTACGAGCTGTAAAATCAATGCCCCACTGTGTTCAGCAACTCATGAAGACTACTGTCTCTGTCCTAGAGTGTTTTGTATTAGTGAGATTGTGAGATCTGCAAGGGCTTGCATGAACCCATGTGCGTTACTGGAAAGGACACCTGCTAAGGAGACCTTTCAATAATAGGTATCGTGTATCAGTACTGCCCTAGGTATTACCTGTAATTTTAGTACCTATAATATATGTAAAATACCTGTAATAGGTATTATAGGTATGTATAACATGAACGTGCATGAGATATGCATTCTCATTCCATCAGTAATTTGCCACTAAAAATCAATGTAATGATCTGGATGAGGGGATCAAGTGCACCCTCATTAAGTCTGCAGACGACACCAAGTTAGGTGCATGTGTTGATCTGCTTGAGGGTAGCAAGGCTTTCCAGAGGGATCTGGATAGACTAGACCGATGGGCCGAGGCCAACTGTATGAAATTCAACAAGGCCAAGTGCCGGGCCCTGCACTTGGGGCACAACAACCCCAAGCAGCGCTACAGGCTGGGAGATGAGTGGCTGGAAAGCTGCCTGGCAGAGAAGGACCTGGGAGTATTGGTGGACAGCCAGCTGAATATGAGCCAGCAGTGTGCTCAGGTGGCCAAGAAAGCCAACAGCATCCTGGCTTCTATCAGGAACAGTGTGGCCAGCAGGACTAGGGAAGGGATTGTCCCCCTGTACTCGGCTCTGGTGAGGCCGCGCCTCGAGTCCTGTGTTCAGTTTTGGGCCCCTCACTACAGGAAGGACATGGAGGTGCTGGAGCGTGTCCAGAGAAGGGCAACGAAGCTGATAAGGGGTCTGGAGAACAAATCTTAAGTGGAGCGGCTGAGGGAGATGGGGTTGTTTAGCCTGGAGAAGAGGAGGCTCAGGGGCGACCTTATCGCTCCCTACAGCTAACTCAAAGGAGGTTGTAGCAGGGTGAGGGTCAGTCTCTTCTCCCAAGCAACAAGCGATAGGACAAGAGGAAATGGCCTCAAGTTGCACCAGGGAAGATTTAGGTTGGATATTAGGAAAAATTTATTCATTGGAGCACACTGCCCAGGGAAGTGGTTGAGTCACCATCTCTGGAGGTATTTAAAAGACGTGTAGATGTGGTGCTTAGAGACATGGTTTAGTGGTAGACTTGGCAGTGCTAGGTTAATCGTTAGACTTGATGATCTTGGAGATCTTTTCCAACCTAAATGATTCTATGATCCTCACATATGTAATACCCCTGCTGGATTCTGCCACTGTAGGGAACAGCTGAGTTGTGGACTAGGACGGATATTTACAACTGAGCTCTGAAGAGACTGCAAAGGCCCTACTACACTGCAATACACACACATACACACACACCAGAGCACTGTGTTAATGAAGAATGGCACTCAAATTAAAAGGTAAATACCGATTCTCAAAATCTAACCTAAAAGACTATTTTAGCTTGTCCTGAGCAGAGGCCACTCAGCCCAAAAGGAGACAAATAGGTAGGGGACTGGGAAATGTAAAATTAACTGCCCAGGAGCAGGCACTAGAGAACAGTTGCTGTTTGTTATTCGAGGAGCAATTTGACATTCAGGATTCTTGTAGCAAGAAGTAAAGTTACTGACCTGCAAGACTCAGCTACTGCCAGAAGCTAGCCCCGGAGAACTGAGGGAATGAGAAGCAGTCAGCTACAGAGCTGCAGTCACAGCCAGAGCACAAAGGGACATTCAGCTTAAAATCAGATGTCAGAAAAAATAAAGCAAGGAGGTACAACTTCAGAATGGAAAGACTTCCTAGAAAGCTGTAAGAGGAAATCCAGTCTCGCATTAACAGCTTTACTGCAAAATTGTTAAAGCTGAGCTGCCTGCAAGAGACGCTTCGCACATTCAAGTGATGCAGTCAGCGTGAAAAGTAAAGTGTTATGTCACTATTTCTCACCTCTTGGGCTCCATAAAGCTAGCAATCTGATGGAGAAATTGCATCCGTTTCAGTGTAAGGTTTAATTATTTAAAAAGTGCAAGAAACTATTATTTTTTCTGTAACAAAAAGTGAACAGGTGGACCAGAATTCAGGAAAACACAAATCTGCTATGGCTGGCAAAATCCACATTTAGAGTTCTTATATAACATCAATTCTAGGCTATTTTCAAGTCATTCAGGATATAAATCCAAACCTCAGGCAATCAAGAGAATACTAGTGATAAGCTATTTAAAAATTCCCAGCAGAATATGAAACCAATGTGAAGGAAAACACAAGGGAAAAGACTAGTCAACACGTTAGCAAGGGGAAAATTGCAAAGACTAGCAATGAATGTGGGTTTATTTGAGAGAAGCATAGAATTCAAGGTAGAATACGAGACTTTTCTTTCCTCTATGGAAATAGAAGAATAATAAACAGGAGACCAACATCAGGGCTAGCAGAGATGCAAAGAAATGGAAGAGAAAACTGTCAGTTCTTCCCAAGGCAACTCCAGTTATCAGAATTGTTCACGAAGAGAAGAATTATATCTCCAAGATAAAAAATATACTTGTCTTGGACAGCAATATAATCAGCCCAAGTATTGACAGTGATGAATGAATACAAATGATGTGCTATGGGAATTAGCAAAGAGAAATCAAACTACTTTCAATTGTGGATATGACACAATAAGAACCAAGAGGCATTTGTCACTGCAGTCAAACAAATATGACTCCAGACTGCCAAGGTTCTTCTTGACTTCAAACTCTTTGATTAAACTTAAGAGTTAACCATGTATGACTTTTGCCTTCAAAGTAGGGTTTACAGAACTAAAGGTGTGGTTCTTTCCAGCAACCAGAGAGTGAATGGTTGGTAATCTGAGGAGACATAACACTTTACTTTCTCTTTCAGTTCAAATCTTTGCAATGTCTGCACAGTTTCCCTGAGCAGAAGTTCTTCTGCCCAGCAAGCACTGACACATACAATTTAAATTCTTAAATATGTTCTGTTTTACAGATTACAGTATGATTACAGCATACTTTAAACTCACTGTTATCAATAACCCAGCAACTGTATTATTTAAAAGTGAGGAGTTAGGTTACTAATCTGATAATTAAGTATGGCACATCTTTCTCTTAGGTTATTCCTAAAAAGTCTCTTGAAATCATTTTTTAAACATCTGTTATCTGCACATCCTCTAAGTTTTTTGACATAAAGTAACCAGAATGGCATTGTCTTCCCACCCTTCCTTAATCCTTACAGGGATTTTCTTCTTCAAGCAACAATATTTAGCCCCATAGTAATCAAAACTATTACTTCTTCTACAATCCATATACATTCTTATGCTTCATTCATATCAGTATTTAAATACTGCAGGAATTGACATCCTGTAGTACTTAAATCAGCCTATATCAAGTATTCACCTTTTCATTCTCTCCTCGAAGGAACAAGCATTCATTTTTCTTTTTTCTTCTCAAAAAATTATTCATGTTTTCTTATTTTGATAGAGAAGAGAATGAAAAGTCTGTATTGGTCCCAAGATGTCTGGGAACATCATTCAAGCTTAAAACAGATCAATTCTGTCAGACATTTTTCCAGAAGATATGCTAGTATAGCAAGGAGTTAATCCTGACTAAGTCGTATGGGTGAAGTTATACAGAAAGTTGCAGTGTTCTGCTGTGATCTTATAATAAAACAAACTTTCAAAGTGACATACCAGGACTGCCAAACACAAAAACCGTCACATACCTCACCATGTTATATTCCAAGTTTTCTTCACTATCTCATCAAATGCTGAACACAATGTATATTTAAAACCAGCAAAAACTGTCCTCCTAAAGAAAAAAGTCGATGCAGTAGAAGTCCTTATCAGAAAAATGTAATGACAAAGCAGTCACAAAAAATACACCTTAATAGGCAACAATGTAAAATAAAACTGAAAATAATAATCAACGCATGTCAAAGCTGCCTGAGATGTCTCATGGGGAAAGAAAGCAGTTCAGAGCTTAAACATTTCAGTCAAAGACACAGAAGTACACTTCTAGGATGCATTTGACTGTTGTCAGAGCCTTCATCTTTGGTCCAATGAGCCTCCTGACATCCTGTTGATATGCTCAAACTATGACCTGGGCACATGTCTCAGAAAGCTGGCATTGTGCTGTTTGTGTGTAGTTCATCAGTCTCTCAGCAAATACCAGGGAGATCCAGGCCTTCCCTCTCCCTCATCACCCGTCCCAGCAGAGTGGGATGTTTTCTCATACTCTGTCCTCAAGATATTCAGTCATGGTCCTAGAATCATAGAATATCCTAAGTTGGAAGGGACCCACAGGGATCATCAAGTCCAACTCCTGGCTCCACGCAGGACCACCCAAAAATCAGACCATATGTCTGAGAGCATAGTCCAAATGCTTCTTGAACTCCAGCAGGCTCAGTGCCATGACCACTTCCTTGGGGAGCCTGTTCCAGTGCCTGACCACCCTCCCGGTGAAGAACCTTTTCCTAACCCCCAGCCTGACCTTCCCCTGTCACAGCTCCATGCCATTCCCTCAGGTCCTGTCGCTGTCACCAGAGAGCAGAGATCAGCGCCTGCCCCTCCGCTCCCCTCGTGAGGAAGCTGCAGGCCGCCATGAGGCCTCCCCTCAGTCTCCTCTTCTCTGGGCTGAACAAACCAAGGGACCTCAGCCGCTCTTCATATGCCTTTCCCTCCAGACCCTTCACCATCTTTGTAGCCCTCCTTTGGACACTCTCTAACAGTTTTATGTCCTTCTCATATTGTGGTGCCCAAAACTGTACACAGTGCTCGAGGTGAGGCCGCACCAGCGCAGAGCAGAGCAGGACAATCACTTCCCTTGACTGGCTAGCAACGTTGTGCTTGATGCACCCCAGGATATGGTTGGCCCTTTCGGCTGCCAGGACACACTGGTGACTCATATTCAACTTGTCAACCAAAACCCCCAGATCCCTTTCCACAGGATGCCCTCCATAGTCCTGAAAGACTGAGACAGGAGGGTCAGCTATTTTAATGACTCAGTTAGAGCTTAAACATGGACATGGACAGGTCTATCTGTATTTGGTGTCACAAATGAGGCTGTGAGTCATCTGACTACATGCAGATGAGCTGAATAGCCAACAGACATCAGGAAGCAGTGTAGAGTGCAACCTCCTCACCTGAGTGGAAGGCTCAGCTTCTCCCATTTCACAGTAGATGCCAGAAGAATTCTGTTGCAACATGGCCCAGTTATGTCTAACTCCTTGACTATAAATTGATTTTAAAACAACTAGCTCAGTTTTTACTATATCTGAAGTTAAGCAGACAAATACCACTGCTAGTTTCAGAGCTCAAGGAGCTTGTCAATAGATCCTGTGCTTAAGATCATACTGTTTGTTCAATCCCATGTGCATTTCCCTTCTCCATAATTATGTTCAGTTAGCATTATTTATTGAAAGGAGCTCCTCAGCTCTGAATTCTCATACCCTGTAAAATAACTTTTTGGGAGGCACCCAAACTCCTCTGGTTACCTTTCATGATAAAAAAAATCCATCAAAGAAAATACAGGGTGGAAATTCTGTTCTTAGCAGCTCAAAAAGCAGAAAAAAATCCTGAATGGATCTAGCAGCTCAGAGACATGTTAAACGCAGAATAAAAAAGGAGATACTTTTGTCGTAAGAACACGTGAGTTTGCAATTCCACACATTGCACATATAAAAGAAATTATTAAAGACTCTACAGCCTGAAAAAGTGATGCCTTCCAAACATCTAAGCTGAATATACTGCTATCCAAAAAATTCCCTCCTGAACACTTGTCAGTGAATAAACTGCAATTTACCTTGTTATATTGTATAAGTATCTCTTTGCATAAGCTTCCATTTAAGATGACTGAGAATGTCATTCTAGCAATTTACTACTCATTCCTCTTATGTATCTTGCTCTTTAACAGCTGATCATCTTTTTTTTTTTTAAGTTCATTTCACCTTTAAATCATCAGTCTAATGCTAATACATTACTGTAGCAATGCTGCAGTCATTACTGCAAAGTGTATTTTAATAAGAAAACCTGTTCACTGAGCATTAATTGTAAAGGTAATTAGGCTACTTCTTGGATCAGTGGACACATGACTGCAAAATGATATACTCCACCACATTTTAAAATGATGCATACTATTAAGCACGCTTTGCCCATATGATTTCTTTTGTTCACCCCTCCTAACTTTCATTGCAACTTCTTAACCAGTTTTCAGAGCTTTGTGGAAAGCTGAACAAAACGTGTATTCTATATCCCTAATGGTGGAGGACTTCTAACATTCTGTGCCTGATAATGCTCAGAGCAGAAAGTTCTGCCAATTTTTCCTTTTCCATGCCCAGTTTTTGGCAAATTGGACTATGACTTCTTTTAAAGTACAAACATTATGAAGAGGCTAAGAATTCCTTTGTTCATTCCAAGCTCACCCCGTGCACCACATCCTGATCCAATTAATTTAACTGCTTAAAATTCAGCATATATTTCAGCATGATTACTACACTGGGATGACTTTGTCTATTGCCTCTATACTTCTGTATCATAACTGCCACACTTGTAATTTTTTTTTTTTGTGTGTGTGTGTGTGTGAATCTTTGATCAGATACAAGGCAGGAAAAGTCTTATGACAGCATAAAAGCCTTTAAAGAAAATAGAGTGAGAAAGAACATTCAGTCACAATCATTTTGGTTCCTAAGCTACAAAAGAATTAAGAAAAATATGTTGCCCATTTTAAAGATTGTTTGGGCATCTTCTCTTTTCAAAAGTAGCATTTTTAAAAAAATAATGATTTCCAAATGTTGACATCAGCTCAGCCATATAGCATGCAGTATACTCATCAGTCTACCTTATTTCAGCAGCAAGTTATGCTTCCATAGCTAGTGTTAAAAGCAGCAATTATAAATCATAATTCATATTCTGCATTTATTTTGAATTGATGTCTATAAATAGAACTTATTGCTTTGGTTCCTTATAATTATTGGAGCTGCTTCCAGACACCTGCAAATAGTCAGCTATAACTTTGGCTTGCTCTCAGTCTTACATAAAAGTATGATTATTATTATTTTTAAACTTGAGATTCCAATGTTGAAAAACATGAATATAGAGCATAATTAATGTATGTCCAAGCACAGTGGCTTTAAAATGCATGAATGTTCCTTGCTTCTAGTAGAAAATTAATGGGTTTATGGGTCATAATTAGTATTAATGCTATTAGTTACAGCAGAGTAGCACAACATTTTCTGAGGCCAAAAAGAAAAAATATATTAGAGTTGATGTAAGGTCATAAGTGACTATCGAGGCCAAAGAAAGCTAGGATTATACAGTAAGAAGTAAGACCTTGCAGAAAGTTCTTTACACCTGAGCACATTATGATTCCATATTCTTGGGCTCTGGAGTTATAAAAAGTTATTTTTATTTTAAATATTTATTTTAAGTCCTCTATTAGCAAATTAAAAATCCCCCTTCCTACAACAAAGCCCAGTGGAAGAGAGTAAGTCATTTGTTAGTCCAAAGGCAATTCAGTTCAAGAATCATTACTGACTAATCTTATCCATTTATTAAAAGAAGGTTTCTATGCACATCATGGAAGGGAGGTGGCCTTTTAAAAAAAGAAAGTGTCAGGGGTTGTGTTCTCATCACAACGGAAAGTCATAATATCAAGCTGATAGTTTTTACTGCTAGCTATATACCCTATGTTTCCCATGAGATTTTTGAAAAGTTAAGACATTGGTGATACTTGCATTCCTCTGTGTATAAGAGGAGGAAGGTAGCCTGGAATGAACAAATCTGAAATTCCAGAAGAATAAAGAAGTTTTTCTTTATCAGAAATACCGTTGCAGTCTATCATCACAGAATGAGAATTGCAGACTTATTTCAGTCTTTCATAATGAGCGATCTGTCTTGGGCATCAGCCCATATCTCCCATGTTTCCTAACAGTCAGTAAAAAATAAGTAAATAGGAGCTGGTGCTGCTCTGAAATAACAGATATGGAGAGATGGGTGCAAATTTCTACAACAGATTCCATCAATTTTGCTCCTCGCACTGTTTTCTCTTGTCTTCAGCTGAAGCTGGTTGCCATCTGCCCCTTTCTCCCTATCTGTAGGCAATCAGCAGCACTTATTTTGCTGAACAACCTTTGGGTTTCTGTGAAAAGTATTCTAGGGAACAGTATGATAGACCCCAGGGCATGGAAGATACCTTTTCTTGTATGGGAAATGTAGCCACAGCAATGGTAGTAGACATAGTAATTTATTGGTAATGATAGAATTCCACTTATGCTGGAGAATGGAAAGGAAACTGATAAATTGGACATTTCTAGAAAGTATTGTTTGGAGACTACCAATTACAGCACAAATGTGGAAGAAATGAGACTTAATTGAACACCCACATGCTCTGCAGAGGTGCTTAGTACCACGCATGCCTCCCAAAGACATTTCAAATAATACTAAAGGCTTCAATTAAAATAAACATCTGAACACGGTAGAAAGACCAGGCAGGAAGAAACGGTGAATAGGAAGGTACAACAGCAAAACCAGTTACCAGACCAGAATATTAGCTGTACAGAAAGAAACATTTCTCCATATTAAATTGTGTTGGTCTCCTGCTGCCAGGTGAGGTGGTCATGCAGTAGTATGGAGAGACGGGGAACAAAACAACAGATGTAATGCATGTTTTAAACCAGGCTCCTCCAGACCTACCTGAAAATACAGGGCCTGAGAATAGCCCTCTGTATTGATTTTGATTCTTTGGCTGCAGGCTTATTTAGCCTCTGGGGAAACACAAAGATTGCATTAAATATAATTACATGAAGCATAGCAGAGAAAGTACTGCAGCAAGGTCCAGATCCAGAGCTATGATAAACTGATTAAACTAATTTAGGTTGGAAACAATACTCATAATCTGATTATTACACTTTAAAACTTGAAAGGAAGACAGTGTCATGGGGAAGGGAGTGTAGCACCAATACTGAATGCAATAAACTTCAAGGCAAACCCAACATCTAGTCACGTTACAGCCAAACCTACCACCTGAGAGGCCATGGTACATGCTAAATTGTTGTCTTTGTTCAAACTCCATACACAACATCCATATTTCCAGTACTATCACAAGGCAACATTTGACACAATAGGCAAAGATCCAAGAGGCAGTGTTTGCAGGCAGTTTAAACACATGCAGAAAGTGTATACAGCCATTTTACCAATAAAAAAAAGAAATGGAGCAGGGTGGTCTTCTCCTTGCACCATATACTACATCTTCTCTGGACTTGAAGGCATCTCAGCCTACATCCTTGAAAATTACAAAGCTGCAATTTTCCCCTAACCACAACTCTTCCTTGGTGAGATTCTCTATTTAGCCACTTGTAGTTGGAACAGGGATATACTGCCAATGGGCTCTACACTGAGAGAAGCTAGTCCATGTTATTGTTCTTGACTTTACTTTGCAGCTGACTTACAACCATGCTTTTTTTCAGTGTTAGATGAGTGCTGTTGTTCAGGGGTAGAGCATTTAATTCCCGGTGAGACCTATCTGGTGGGTTCCATTTTTTCCCTCCATCCCACTGTATCTGGCTGATTAGACCGGGTTAGAGGCTTAATTAAACCATAAATTTGGTTTTTGCAAGGATACCCCAGAAGCTAGTCTGAAAACATGCATTTTCTAAGCTATGTAAAAAGACAAGCTAATTGATTTTGCATGACCAGGTTCAAGGATGACTGAATCAGGTCTAGCTATTTTTTCCATTTTGAGTCACAATCTCCCGGATCAGCAGTTACAATAAGAAATTGCTTTCTCTGACTCAGACTGACAATAGCAGGCAAAACTCTTCCTACACTCAAGTGCCTGCAAGGAGATCAGAGAAAGCCAGACTGATGGTGAGATGCTGACCATCTTGCTGGAAAACAAAAAGCAAGACTTCCATTCCAAGCTGGGCCCCAGCTGGTGAAAAAATGAGTAATTGCTGAGGACAACGTTGCATCACATCTAACAAAAACTGGAGTCTTGCTCAGGTGTCACCCCAGCACATTGGCATTTAATAAGATTTAGATAACAAATAGCTATTGTAGCAGCTAGTATCCCAATTTTCATTGCAGAAAGATTTTTGCAATGTCATTTGCCTAGTTTAACAAAACTGATATTAAACAGATGATTTGAACAAGAAAACATCATCTGCCAGCTACCGGAAAACTTTACTATATAAAGACTAGACTAACACAGCTTGTGGTGCTATTAACAGCATAAAAAAAAGTCAAACTCTACATTCAGTTTTCAGTAGGAAGTAGATTGTTCTGCTCAGTTAAACTTTAAACAAACGCTGATGTCACTAGTCACACTTTGCAAAGGTCTAAGTGGGAGATTTTGCTTGCAGTCAGGGTTATCAGTAGCAGATTTTTATTTCAAATAAAAATGAGCGCTCAATTTCATTTTTCTGAAGGAAAAAAGATGATTAAAAAATCAGTAAACCAACACAATTATTTCCTGTTCATTTCATCATGTAGTGCAAGTTTAGATGCTAAGGAAAACAATTTAAATCCAGTGTGGACAAATTTCAAAATTCAACTGTGTTCAAGTTTCAATTTTATCAGTAGCAGATGTACTCCTGGCCAAAGTCAGCAGCTGTGCAGGCACAATATTATAATCAATATAAATTTGTACACATTATCTGCACCTAACAGGCAATGCGAGGCCCAGCTACCTGGGAATGCACAGGACTAGTTTACATGAAACATGGCTGGGTGAAAGACACTCTTCCAGCAGGGCAAGGCCAATAGTGGTCTGTTGGGTAGTTTAGGTCATATTTTAGTACCTTTTACCAGTTGTTACTCATTTGTTTTGGATGTTTCAACTCAACCAAAAACCAGGAAAATGAAGTAGGAGTCTAATATTCAAACTATATTTTACTATTATTATAACAAACTTATTTTAAAGCAGTATTTGGAAATTTTTCTTAAACTACAAAACTGATTTTTTTTGAAAGGTGCTGATGTGATATGTCAAAATGTTTTTTTATTTGTTTTCCATCCAAACAGTGGCAACAAGAGTTAGTTTCAAGGCTGTCTTTGTCCACATAAAACCCTTTTTTTTCCCCCTATGTGGTAAACACTAGTAACTTTTTATTGTGCTGTTTACTGGTAGGAAGTCAGGAAAATGAAATACCCAAATCAAGCACAGGAACACTTCATTTTACTACGATGCAAAAAATGAAGTGCCAGTCTCCAGTATTTTAGTAGTATTAATGTGGTGCATTACAGCCAAGTGTTTAAGCGAGGGAGAGAGATTGTAGTTTCCCAGAAATTACTTTGCCTCAGGTACTCATCAGTTTGCATGCAAATAATTCAGACAGCAAACCTGAGGTTTCCAGTGCACCTAGGTCAACGCTGGATGCAAAGTGGGCTGCTGAGCAGCAAGTAACAGCTTCCTGGCTCCTCCTTCCACCTCCTTATGTTTAAGTATATGGAAGAGATGTTCATGTTCCAGCTGTGCATTGATTCTAGGCCTGCTCTAATGATTTAGGATTTGATCTTCAATTGTTAGAAACAAATGTTTTCCACTGGAAGGTGGCTTTCACCTGACAGCCATGAAACATTAAAATAAAGGTTTAAAAAAATATATCATTAGAATTTTTTGTGCTATTAACCTCATTTTAGAGGGAATAAATTTCACTGGCAATACGAACAACACACAGGAAACATGGTTAAAATAAGCCACAGTAACAAATCAAGTGCAGTGTCTAAAATAAGGATAAGTTCAACTGAGATATTTCTCTCCATTAAATCCATGTTATTTCATCTTCCCAGTTTGTCAGCTTTATATCCAAGAAATGCTTGGTGTTGTAGAAAGGCCAACATTTTTGTACTCCCTAGTGTTACACAGAATCTGGCTGGGTACAGCAGAACCAATACAGGTCAAAATAACAAACTCATGCTTCCTAAGATGAATTGTATGAGACCTCTGAGGGAGTGTTAAGCATTCATTTCTCTGGATTTATTGTAAGCTGTAAGAAATAGTATCTCAAAAGCAAAAAACCCTTTCACTTATTTTAATTCTTTATGCAAATTACTGCTACCAAGACCACATAGTAGTTTTCTTATCATTGCAAATGGACAAAAATTGCATTTCAGAGATCCCAGCGTTTTAGAATCATTTGGCAAATTAAGCAAAAGAAGAATCTGTCCTGTGAAAGGCAGGTTATCTGCAAGTTACTCTTCAGAGCAAAAAGGAGCTCGTTTCAGAGTGCTTCTCTTCTCTCCCATATAAAGTGGCATCAAATATTCCTCCACCTCAGCAGCCCAAAACAACCTTCCTATGTACTTCCTAGACAGCCCAGAAATTGGGACACTTATCTAGGACCTGTAAAATGGACTCAAGTCACCAAGGCTCTTCAGACATGGAATTAAACCTGGATCTCCTACATTCTTGTGAACACCATGCTGTTGGTTGGTGTAAGAAGTAGTTTCTCACTCAAGTCTTTTAGACACAAGATAGCACTTTACATAAAGGGAAAAAAACTCTAATTTAACGGTTACTACACTCATTTTGAAATATGAGGCTAAGAGATGCCTACTTAAAATATATCTGGCAATTACTTTTGTAGGCATTAAATAATCACTCAATGCAGCAGTTCTTTCAGATAAATACTCCTAAATATATTCTCCAAAATACAAATATGCAACTGTGCCAATTGAACATGTACAACATGCATACCGCCATGAGGTTTCTCTGGATAGCTAAAATGGTAAAAAATGTAAAGTATTCTTTATTCTGAGGCTGTTCACTCTGCTGCTGGTACTGCAAAACAGCTGTGAAGATAAAACATTGCAACAGTACCAGGTGCATGGACATCAGTCACCTTTCTCTGCAAACAGCTGCTGGAAAGAAATGGTTCCTGTAGTGGGAGCAGCTTTCCCCTACTTGGAGAAGCATGTCTTGAAATGCACTAATAGACCAGAGAAGCCAACATCCAACATGTCATTGTACTAATTAGTTTCCCTTCACATTCACTTTTCTTCAAAAAATCCAGTGGGAAGAAGCCAGAGCAATTTCATACAGCTAAAGCCATATTTTATACTTCATTGTGTTGCAATACAGTTTGATGCACTGGCAACAAGCCACAGTCAGCATTCAAGTTAAAGAGATTCCACTACGAGAAAGAAGAATCCCTTTTTACAGACTCATTTCCTTTAGTTCAACTTCTACAGAAGCACTGAGATGAGATGGATGTGAAAACATTAATATTCCAGTATTAATCCCAACTAAAAGATCTCACACACCTGCTTTCTAATGTCTTCCTAGAGATTATGCTGAACCACAGGAAGCATTGCGAGAACATAGCAATACATGACCAGAAGACGCACTTGATTCAGAGCTTTCTCAGAAAACTTACAAGCATAGGATTTAACAAACACTTGAAGAAAAAAAAAAAAAGCACATCAAGAAACACATTAATACCACTAAGATAAGAAAAAAACAAACAAAAACAGAACACAGAGACTGTGTACAGCTAAAAAAAAAAAATGAGATAGAGTACAGAACACTCAGGACCTTCCCAGCTTGTTTGTGTCTGAAGTTAGACCCCTCATTGATTCGTAATAGTTCGATGTAAGATGCAGTTTTCAAGCTAAAGCAGTCTTCCCCTTAAGGATGGACAATAAGAGTTCATTATCCATTACAGTGCTACTGTATTCAAAGACTAGAATTAACTAAATTCCTATGAAGGTTATGAATTTGTCTTATTATGAAAGTAGAGGCTTACAAGGGTGGAAATTAGCACCTACTGATCACCATTAGATGAGTCTTTATCAAACAGATAAGGAACACTCCTCCCACTCCTCACTTTTCACCTGTTCTGTATGTGTTATTGCATCTTTGAAGGCTTGTTACCTGATTTTACTTCATTTGAAACTACATGTGTCGGGAAACATTAAAATTAACATTCTTAATGTTTTGTCCTGAAGTGAGAAAACTCCAGTACAGATCAGCTTTTAATCTTTTTCATGACTAATGTCCTGCATTTTATTTTGTGCAAGAGATACACTATGTGGACTAGTAGTTTCCAGAGCAACTTGTCAGCCCATTTGTAATATAATGCTAGAACTCTTCAAGCAAAATATATGTTGAAGTTTTCATTGCCCAGAAACAACAGGCTCCGGTAGGCTGATGAAGAGTTTAATAAAGTAGACCTGGGAGGATAATGCTATTCTGAGCAGAGATAAGAGGTCCTTAAAGATAGCCTAGACTCCTCAGTGCTTTGTAGAACCTGTTCCTGTGATTCTTCCTTCTCTGTTTTTGTTAGTTCCTAATAAAACTGGAAATTAGCTTCTTTTAAAAATTGATATAGAAAGTATTAAAAAAGGGAACTTCATTATCTGATTCATAAAATGCTATTGAGAAATCTAGTCTTTTAAGAATATGCAAATTGAATCAAATGGACAAAAGCTGCAGAGGGCACTCACCACCTGAAGAAATGAGCTGAATTAACTTTCTCCCATGAGCTGAAAGAAGACAGAGAAAAAGGCCCTAGGCAGAGATTACACAAATATGTTCCTACACAAGAAGCACTTAGGCATAGAAGATGAATGATTTGCTAGATAAGAGCAAGACATTACCCTATACGCATACCTCCCACTCTACTCTGCACTGGTGAGGCCTCACCTGGAAGACTGTGTGTGGTTTTGGGCACCACAATATGAGAAGGACATAACTGTTAGAGAGTGTCCAAAGGAGGGCTACAAAGACAGTGAAGGGTCTAGAAGAGAAGATGTATGAGGAGTGGCTGAGGTCCCTTGGTTTGTTCAGCCCAGAGAAGAGGAGACTGAGGGGAGGCCTCATGGCGGCCTGCAGCTTCCTCACGATGGGAGCGGAGGGGCAGGCGCTGATCTCTGCTCTCTGGTGACAGCAACCAGCTGGAGTTCATGAAACATTTGGACAACGCTCTCAGACATATGGTCTGATTTTTGGGCGGTCCTGTGTGGAGCGAGGAATTGGACTTGATGATCCTTGTGGGTCCCTTCCAACACAGGATATTCTATGATTATATAGCTATCACTGGCATGCTCAAGTGCCTGTTTGTTTAGGCAGTCATTACATGTGAGGAAATCATGTGCTTACATGCAATTGAAATCATGGAACCTCTGCTCTTATTTGTGGAGCATTTCAGTTACTTATTTGCTTAAGTTTCTTTGAGGAGTTTTAAAATAAACATTCACTATTTTGTAAGAAGTGGAAGACTAAAATACTAATTTTCTTTTAAATGAATGATTTCCCTGAAGACACTGAATATTCTTTTTTGCTTACTCTTTCTAAGATGCCTCATTTGGTATACATCACAAGCCATCAAACAAGATCATGGTAATCCACTACCCTGACACCTGTACCACATAAATGAAGAATTGAATGAGCAAGACCTTGCGCATGAGTCTAAAAACAAATTCTCCAGGATGCAACTGAAGCAGAGTATAAGGGATCTTAGCTTTAGAAAGAAACGCTGTAATGTATAGAGACAGGGCCATTCTAGTAAGACTTTCTTGGGTGGCAAATACATACAGTTAAAAGAGTTCAGCGAGGAAACTGAAGTTTATACACACAGATCTGCAGTATAAGTCCTCTTATTTCTCACTTCTGCATGACTGCACTGATCTTCCCCATTGCCTATCCCCTTTTCACTCCTTGATTGACTTACTAAGCTTGGAGTTTTTCAAACCGTATTGAAGATTCAAGTTTGTGACTACCAAGACCTTCTCCTCATGTCCCATACTTTGCAACCACAGTATAACACATCCATATCTATTTATTGGTTACTGAAGAAGTCATTTCACTATGGAGTGGTGTTTGGCAACTCAAAATAAGCCATTAATGCCTATACACTTTTGATGGTCTTGGCTTGCTAAGACTCTGAGCACCCAGCTTTTTTAGTTACACTTGCAGTGCTTTAAATGAAGAAAAAAAAAAAAAAAGAAAAACATGAACATGTTAACTCTGAATAGACACTAACAACTTTGTCAGCCAGCAAAGAATCTCAAAGGTGCTTTAACCTGGTATTATTGCATTTTTTTCAATTGGCAGTAAAGTTGAAGACTTTCAGGGGTCTGAAAGAGACTCAGACAATTGTTTTGAAAGCTCATTAAAAAACACAGCCAGAAAAAACTGTTTCCCAGAGACTTTTAAATTGCCTATCTGGTACAGTATGGAGGAAACTATTAACCTCAGTGGCTTTTTTACACTGCTGGCCATAATGTGATTTTGAACTCTGGAAATAATCAGGTTTAATTGCATTTCAGAAATATGTTTTGACATTTGAACTGCTTCATTGCTTGAACTTCTCTATTTCACAGCTGCTAGCATCAACTTGAGTAATCTCTGGGAAAGTGCAGTTCAGATGAGACAGCTGCTGAAAGCACAATCAACCCAACACTTTTGATCAAGCGTTCATATTACAAAATTGTAAGCAGAATGAAAAATCTTTCCCTGATCTAAATTTTGAGCAATGTACCTTTAGAAAGCTAGAAAACCCAGATGACTTACAACAATCCATGCTTCAGAACAGAAGGGGAAGTGTAGGAAAAAAACATATTACATGACAACCCATGATGACAACCATGCATGCAAAAAGTTATTTTCCCAAGTAGGGAGTTATGTCCCCTGGAGATAACAAAGAGTAGACAAGTACAGATGATGAAGTTCTAGCTCTAACATGAACCTATGGGAAGTCTTGAATTAGGATTTGTTGTTTCTTGATCTGTCCAAATTATGTTCAGAAAGACACTATCTTCTGTACCTGAAAATCACACCTTCTAGCAGCAAAGTAGTGCTGCTATTTCCCCATTGATTTGAGCTGGTACTGCATCTGAAGGAAGCCCTCTTGCCTGTTCCTGAGCAATCATTTCTGGCCCAGCACAAGTTCTCAGTGAGAAGTACTATTATGCAGGCTGGTTAAAAGATAATAGCTAGTATGAAAAGGAAGTAGTTCTAACTTAGATCCATTTACCTGCTGGGTTCATTGCACAGCCAACATGAAGGTACATTTTAACACTAAGAAAAGAACAACAGGCTGAGAGCAGTCATGACTGCTTTGAAACAGGGAGGAGGCAGAAACAGTAATGATGGCTTAAGTCAAAAAGCTGTGCTGAGAAGGTCATTTCATTTAAGTAAAGGTAGCCTGGACAACTTTAGAGAAGTAGATGGATCTTTAACAGACATGAGCTAGAGAGACTGGATGCCAAATCCAAAAAAATTAGACTGGAAATAATGCATGACTGGAAGTATCAAAAATACATTGAAATGACTTACAGACAAGAGGATTCTCCATTACTTACAGACACTAAATACAAGTAGGTTCACTTTCTGGAAGATGGGTTCCAGTTCAGAAGAGTCATAGACTTAACGTGTGTATTGCTGAAGCATGTTCTACAAATGACATCAGCCCAGGTCACCAAACCAGCCCCTGGCAGGGGAGCTAAGTCAGAGCTTTGCTTGTGAGGGGACATCAGAGCTCACCCGGAAAGGGCTGTGTGTCCTGCAATTACATGTAGCTTCCAGAACCTCATAGCAAGAAAATCCGCCTTTCCCTCAAAGATCAAGATATTCCTCTTCAGATTGATTCTAGTGCAAGGAAAACATTCCTCTATACAGAGCGGATTGTATACGCATTAGTATACTATTGAAATTGATATCTAAAGATGTTATTATTTATCTGATTCTGGCTGGACTGAACTGTAAATTACAGAGATAACTGTCTTGTTAGTAAAAGTCTTCATGGTGAGACTTATTTCTGACAGAACCCAAAATATTATGAAAATTAATAATTTGCAGTAGGAAGTCTTAAATTAAAATTTTCAGTTCACTGCTTGCTGAGAATAAATTACAACAGAAAAAAAACATCAAAATCTTTTGCATTTACAATTGAGAAAAATACTAGTGAAGACTGACTATGGAGACTCAGAAAATTACTTTTATATGAGCACAGTAGGCTTATATATACACATCATTCTTCAGTCGAATAATTCATTCCAGTTACCAGTTCTTCAAGGCCATAGATAGGCCATACTGTCCAACACTGGTACAGGCATCAGCTTTGTAATTACAAAAATTATGGTGAGGATACTAAAACACAGCTAATTTTCAGCAAAATAGACAAATCAGCTGATCTAAATGCATGTTTACTTCAAGTAGTATGATTTGAACGTTAGCATCTGTATATCACATCTTGATTTAAAAATATCTTTATTACTTCTATAGCAAAAAGACGCATGGCTCTTCATATATGGAACATGCTCTGACATGCTTAGATATCCTAAAAAAATCCCAAATTATTTCTAATTTTAAGTATTTTTCTAGTGGAAGATGTATCCATCAAGGCTGATATGTTGTGCAGAAAATATTTGATTTCAACAAAATAACAAATAAATTGAAGATAAGTTTGAGATCAGACACGTGAATTCTGACATTTCCAAAACCAAAAATTCAGCTCTTTTTCAAACAGTTCTTTGGTTATAAATCATACTGTAATTACAGCTTAATGTCTATGTCAAAACAAGCTAGAAAGGTCAAGCGTTACAACATGTAACAGTTGTTTGAGCCCAGCTCATTCTTTTCCTGTCTCTCAGCCTTAAGCAACTCTGCTCCCAAAATGAGAAAGGCAATAATGAAGTTGTCCCTCTTGATGATTAAATCTTTTCTGCTTTCTTGAACATCACTGTGGGAATGCTTACCCTATTCTGGTCTGTATTCAAGGACATTTTATGAACACTTTTCCACATGGCTCTGCTCCCCAACCCATCCCTTCCTCCATCCTGGTTTCCACTCAAAATAAGATTTGCCACACATGCTGGACTTCCATTAAGTTACCTTTGATTTGCTTCCTTCTACACAGCCAGATTATCCAACTCATTATAATTGCTCCCTGCTTTAACAAGTGGAAGCTCTTGGTGCTCAGAGTCAGAACCTACGCATTTGCTAGCTCTCAGCTGGCTGTCAGGGTAAGCACAGAGGACTAGTTGAAGATGAGGATAGAGGTCAACGAAAAATTGCAGGCTACCAGGAACACCCAACCAGTGTTGTAAGACCATGCTTATTGCTGTGTCTCAACTAACGGCAGAGGAAATCACTTTCCTCTTGAGTACTCCAGAATAATTCATCAGCTTCTCACTTTGCTAGTGGATTTATCAATATTACATAGAGCTGAGTCAGCCTTGGTCCCACCACTGATCTTGAGGATTACTCATGCTTTTTTCTGAGATTGGCAACAGAATTTTCTCTTTCCAACTTTTCCTCAACACATGAAGCAATTAACAACCCCTCATTAGGCACCAAACCACAGTGGATTCACAAATATTGTTGATCAGAGCAAAAGAAATCTGATCTCTTCAACTTGCTTGCTGGAGATGTCTGACCGCAGGCACACCTCTGCATACTTGAAATTTTATGCAGTATATATTTCTAAAACATTTTATTTTTTATTAATATCTACTCAAGGACATTAAAGGAAGACTCAGCTCTCAGAGGTTAAAAGCCACTTAGCAAGACTTTGGGGAAAGCCAAGTAATAGAATACTCCAAGTTAAGCCTTATTAGCAAGCTTTCAATTGAACTACTTCACCTTTACTGTTTTTACTGAGATCTTAAGATATGAAGGCACACACAATTAGCTTCTTTAAGTTTAAAGACAGCACATGGGATGCTCAAGCAATTTGGAAAAAACATTTGTTTTGAGAGTTCTCCAACTTTCTTCCCTTAACACAGACAATTCACTTAACTTGATAATAAACTGGACTTAGTATTTCTGGGTTTGATTCTATTTTTCCCTATAACATTTTAAATTGGTATAAACAAGTAATTTGAGCATTATGTGCCTTTGCTTACTGTATCCACAGAACACATATCAGATAATGCCAGTAATATTCCACTAACACACTACTCAGACATACAATAGACCTTATTCACGTTATAAGGCCATAAACTAACCCCTCAGCTCAGGCTACAACAGAACTTTGTGAGCACTAAAAATGTGGGTTCATATTTTGTATGATTTTTGTCTACAGTGGTCTCTAAAGCCAAAACTAAGAACATCTAGTAGTCAGCTGAATATAGTCCAGAACAAGTTATGAAATTTAGCAATAACTCATTTGTCCCATATTATTTTCTGCTAGTACTGATGGAAGCAGTGCTCCCAGAAAAAAAATGAAGAATAAATAAGGCTGTGTATGGCTTTCCTCTCAACCCTGAAAACCCCCACCTACAAACAGCTGTATCAGTCCTAGACACTAAGAAATGCTCTCCAGACCAGCCACTTAACTTTGCGTACATTCCTGTCGCAAAAGAAATACAATCACAGCATAGTCATCAGATAATCACAACATAGCTCCCTATGATACATCACTATTCAGAGCTGTTGAGGAAGCCCAGCAGAAGTTTGGCAACATAGCAAACTTCATGCTTCCAGCATTACACAAAATTACTTATTGCCAGTACTCCTTCAAGCCTTGCACCTTTCCCCTGCAGAGCTCCTGTTCCAAGCAAACAAGGAACCATGTGGCTCTTTACATCTATTTAATTTACTTTCTGCTAGCTCATAATGACTTGCTAATAGCCTCCACCTTGGAAGTGATTAGCACATTGATTAGAAAGTAAATAAACTCAGTAATCATAAGCATGGGCCATGATATTCAAAGGAAAAGCACAGGCTACTTTATAGGTTCATAAAACATATACCCACCCACCCCACTCCAAGCTCCCAACAGCTAGAGTATGTTTTAATGGCTTCTCATCTGATTTACATGAAAATATATTTTTTGTCCTTTAAAGACAAAAATCAGCTCCTATTCCCACCCGGTGTTTCTACAATATTTTAAATCTACAGGAGGATGTTTCTATAACAGTATCATCCATTCAGATACAGTCATCTGACAAAAAAACAAAAGCACTAGCTAAAAGGTTTTCCAATACCTTTTCTTCTCTGTTTCTGAAACTTAAAGACATTCATTCTGAAATGGAATGCTATCCATATGGTAGCCTAGACAGCAGATATTTTTAACATATAGCTACTGTTAACAGCCACAAAGAATGATTTTTAGTAACTATTTTCCTTATTTGTTCTTCATAAATGTCATACCTTTAGAGCTTCTCTTACCCAGAAATACAAACATTTATCATAGAAAAAATGTCTGAGTCAGACTTGACTTAAAATTTATCAACTGCCAACAAATTTTTGGAGGGTGTTCAAAATTATAATATAGGAAGCTGTCAAATTTGAAATAAATGATTTGGTTAGAAGGAAGTGGGAAGAACTGCAAAATGGGTGGATTTAGCCAAATTTGTGAAACATTTCTCTCCTCCAGTGTATGATAGAAATATGTATTAATTTTGCTGAGTACAATATTTCTGACTTGTTGAGAAGATGCATTGCCCTTGATCCTAATTGGGAATGCTTTTTGTCATTAAAATTTTGGGTTTTGATAGTATAACTAGTAATTCTATATAGCTTTCTGGGTATCATTATATACCCACTGCACAGCATTTGAATATTTGAATATAACCTGGGCTCACAAGCCTTTAGACATTCAAGACAGAAACCCCTACCTTTGGTCATATTCTACTGTCTAGCTATCAGGACAGGAAGTTATTGGTACATACCCCAGATTGTAATGAGGTCTATATATGAGGGTTTTCTATCTTATTTTTCGTATCTAATTAGAAACCTTTTGACAAGTTGGATATTTGCAAGTAATTGGGATGCTGCAGCTTACTGATTGTCAGCTGAACCATGGCAACTGGTTAGAAGTACAGCTAAATGGGATGATGCTGGGGAAGGTAATCCTGTCCTTATCCCCCTAACTTTGTTCCAACTCTGGTATTTTTGTGAGCTCACTCAGTCAGCTGTACGAACAGACTTCCCTTTCTTTAGTTTGGGTGTATGAGACAGCAGCTATGGAGAGGTTCTTAGGATTGTAGTTTGGGATTTGAAGACTTAATGTTGCCTAAAGTCCTCTTTCTGAGATATACATACTTTTTTTTTTTTTTTTTCTGAAATGCCACCAATCAAACTTTAAGTTTTTTTAATTTCCACCTGCAAAGTAAAGACACTAGTGTTTTTTGTTTCACTCTGTCACTGCAAGATAATCCAGACACGCTGCAACAGGGCCTGTGCAAGCACTTAGGGGGAACTAATTCACCCCATAGCAGCTCCAGCCTTACAAGCGTCTGAAGACTTGAACACTCACTTAATGTGTGATAATATATAAGCAATCCTGTGTGGACTAAGCGTGAAGAGTAATCAGAACAAAGATTGGACACTTCAGAAATATTTGAAAAAGGCCTCAGAAGTGGTGAACACTGGAGAAATAAGATGTAATATACATTTTCTGTTGAGAAATGCAGTGGCCTGTCTGACAATACTTATTTAGGTATTCAATATATATGAAATACATATTTTCCTCTAGATTGTCTCAGGACAAATTAATTGCCTTTGTGTGGGGGAGACTGACACTAAGAAGTGTAATGCAATGGTTCTGTTAACTACAGGAGAGAGATTTGCAACTTGGACCTTAAGCAGAAACAAGTGATAAACCACCTATGTGTCTTGAATCTATTGGACAGACACAGACATTTAAAAGCCAGACAAAGGAAATGAACACAGAAAACCAATACAGCTGACTCTATAATGCATCTGTTCATATCTCTGATATGTACAATATATTAAATGTTCACAGACAAAATCTTTGCTTTTTGAGCAAGTAGCAGTAAAAAAATCTTAATTCAGCAAAGACAGAGTGATTAGCTTTTTGTTTTTTCTGTCTAAGCTACTTCTTCCTTCTAGGTTTCTATGTGCTTCCTCTGCCTGTAGTTTCACAGCACTTTGTAGTACTTTTGTAGCTCTCAACTGTCTAGTTTGGATTTGTCTCCATAGGCAAATGTACCTTCTTTGAGGTGCTCATCTTCATGAACACAATTATTATTGCCTTGCTCTTATACAATACTGCTGTCAAAAAGATTTTTTATAGTTTTTGTTAATTCTCTCTTAATCATTTATAAAACCATAGCAGAATATTAACAACAGGATCTAACCATTTATGCAACTGCCAGTTTGATTTTTCTCCTCTCTTTAAATTGAATTGCAAAACTAAATTACATCCATTAGTTTGTTGCAAGTGACACAACAATAATATCAGAAATGCTTTCAAATTGCTGGACATACAGCCATGCATACACCAGCTTACATACTGCTGAATGTGTAAGGCACAGGTACATGTATACAAGCAGTCCTATTATGAAACGTGCTGTGCACAGGAATTACTCCCAGAGCCTCCTTTGCCATAACTGAAATTGCTGTTGCACTCCCATTGCTGATGCTGGGTCCAGTACTGCTATGTTCTACTTCCTATAAGTCAGACTGTAGCACTTAGCTAACAATTTCTAATTGTGGGTGGTAGTACAAGGGAACACAGCATTACACTTGTGCAAATTCAAAGACCTGCATATGCATAACCCACTGTGAATGTATTCCTTATTGAGCGTGATTAGATGCTCAGTGCCAACACAACCACTGGATACTCTACTTCATCCCTTGATCCTTGGTGTGGGGATATGCATCAGAGCTGCCAGTTTCTTTAATAGGAGACACATGAAAAAATGTGATTGTTAGTTTTCAGCATGCTTTTCACTAACACCTCCACTGACCACATGGATTTTTGTAGTTAGCAAATGGGAATTGAACAATTGTTTACGTGAGGTATAAAAAGACACATCCCTACTAGGATACTATACCTGCTGTCCAAAAGGTCCAAACTTGTCAACTGAAAGAAAAGGTGCTCTAATTTTGTGCTATGTAACAAATAAACAGCCTAACAGCCTTATTTGTCCTAATAATGTGCCATTATTCAGTGATAAACCCAGCAGATATAGTTTAATAAAAGCATACATTAGAATTACCTATATTTGTTAGAATTGTATGTTAAGGATTACTCATTTATTCAGAGCAAAGAAATCCGCTGTCTTAAAATCAGTATTGTTTCATGATTTTATAAGAATTTGCTGCTGAATAAGTTTTTCATTTGCAGAATTGTCTGGTGTAGTAGATGTGTGGAAGCTTTTTATTTGTCACCATATTGACTTATTAATATATATTCAGTGCTAAGAAAGCTGCTTGGTATCTCTGATTAAACTTTTTGTAAAAGACGGGGAAAGCATCCAGCAGAAACCAGATGATAAGTGGGGTGTTTGAACTGAAGCAGTGAATGCTGTCAGCAAACTGTTGTGTGTTTGATAAAGAGGCTAGACTGGAAATATAATTTGAAAACTCATAAAAAAGCTATAACTGTGCTATACAGTTATGAAACTGTCCCCAGCAGATTTCTCCCAGTGACACAAATGAAACACAATAGGAGGCAAATATTAAACTTAAGACATAACTGGACTATTCCAATGTGTTCAGGAAAATACTAATCTCAACCCAGACTCTCAGGTAAACCCTTTGTATAGCAGTGTAATCATTACCGTGAATTTTACAGCTCTAAAGTAGTAAAAATTGTCTTGTGGGCTTCTCAAAAATGCCCAGCCTGCTTCAGGATCTTGTCAAGAAACAATAAGAGACATGTGGTAATCGACACACAGTCTTCATCCTTGAGGATCTTCAGAAGCCATCTGGACATGGTCCTGGGCCACCTGCTCCTGGTTGAGTAAGGGGGTTGGACCAGATAACCTCCAGAGGTCCGTTCCAACCTCAACAGTTCTATGTTTCTGTGATTCTGTGATAATTTTTACAAGGTATTTAAAAGTTCAAGATGAACTGATTCACTTTTATCAGCTCTACAGAACAGTATATTTTTTTTTCAGATTCATAAACACAAATGCAAAGTGAATTAAATGATCAGTGCACTGAATTAACACAGGAGCAAGTATAGCAGTAGGATTTCATCAGGCCTCTAACTTCTATTTACATTGTCAAATAAAGCCATCTATTCTGATTTTCAAGTCTCAACTAACTTACTCCATGTTGCTGAATAACTTTCAGTATTGATTGTACTTTCCACCAATAGTTGTACCTCGTCTAGTTTACATTGCTACAACTTCAATTTCCAATCTGCTAAAGGCCTACCACTGTCTAGAATTTTCTTCCAGAAAGTGAATGTAGACCACAATCTGAAACATAGCTGGCACGTCCCTTACTGTGCAATGATTTTGCCATAGTTCTCCTTTGGTAAGTTGTTTAGTAATTGTTTCTGGTCTCCAGAAATGTAGAAAAGGATAGCCATTGCTATGAAGCATGAAATACAGATTAAAATGTTACATTTTCTGTTGTCTCATGTTGTTCTGTTGTCATGATTGTGGCTTGTGTACCACCTGGCCTTTTTAAAACTTATGTCATAAACTTTGAGTCTTAGACCACTCAGAAAGGCTCTCTGACTTTGTATATCAGTAGAATATTAAATATAATGCTCTCATTTTCAGAAATTTAACAGACGGTTTTGTATGTTAAAGCAAAAATCAGAAATATTTCAGTATAATGTGGAGACTGAAGTTATTCCAGACTCTCTGAAATAAAAGTCAATAGTTGAGAGACAGCCTGATTTCCAGGGGAAAAAAAATTATTTGGAAAGGAAGAGTAGGTTATAGCAGAACCTGAGATCATACAATCACAGAATAATAGAATGGTTTGGATCTTCCTTAAAGATCATCTAGTTCCAACCATGGGCAGTGACAGCTCCCACTAGATCAAAGCCCCATCCAACCTGGCCTTGAACACCTCCAGGGATGGGGCATCCACAGCTTCTCTGGGCAACCTCTTCCAGTGCCTCACCACCCTCTGAGTAAAGAATTTCTTCTTAATATCTAATCTAAATCTCCCGTCTTTTAGTTTAAAGCCATTACCCCTTGTCCTTTCACTACACTCCCTGACAAAGAGTCCTTCCCCATCTTTCCTGTAGGTCCGCTTTAGGTACTGCAAGGCTGCTTAAGGTCTCCCTGGAGCCTTCTCTTCTCCAGGCTGAACAACCCCAACTCTCTCAGCCTTTCTTTATAGGAGAGGTGCTCCAGCCCTCTGATCATCTTTGTGGCCCTCCCCTGGAGTCGCTCCAATGGGTCCATGTCCTTCTTGTGCTGGGGACCCCAGAGCTGAACACTGACCTCAGGAGGGGTCTCACAAGAGCGGAGTAGAGTGGGACAATCACCTCCCTCGACCTGCTGGTCATGCTTCTTTTGATGCAGCCCCGGATACAGTTGGCCTTCTGGGCTGCAAGTGCATACTGCCATCTCACGTTGAGCTTCTCATCAACCAACACCCCCAAGTCATCAAAGAAAAAAAAAAAAGCCATCTTTCCTCATTCCTGTACACCATGCACTTTCCCGCCACCAGTCGCCCCCTCCTGCTACTCCACACTGAACAGCACGCGCTTCCGAAGAAGCACAGGCTCCCGTGAGGGCTATGTGTGTATGGTACATGGGGACTGAGGACACAGGCCTTTGCAGGCATTATCTGAAACAGTACTTTTAATTATGTCTAGTCCTGGATATGGAAAACAGCTACCTCAGAAGCTTCTAGTGATTGTTATCATTGTGGTATGCTTTGGCAGATCTTGAAGTATAAATATTCACCAGTCTTCTACACCAGTCTTCTAGCTTAGCTGCTTTCTTGGTCCCTCACGCTGTTTTATTCCTGTTTTTTTTTTNTGTTTTTTTTTTTTTTTTTTTTTTTTTTAGCTGAGAGATAAGGCAACAGGATGAAGATTAAAGAAAACAAAATCTCCATGCTTATCACAGTACATGTATTCCTGTTACAGACTATAAATAGCTATTCTGCTTCACACAGCTGTTAGAAGTCAAGATTCACATCACAGAGTAGAGCGTATCGCACCACATCACCTACACAAGCCTTAATCTACAAGCTAACTATGAAGTTGATTTCTTCTGTGGTGCTGTCAGTCTTTCATTTTACTTTATCAGAAAGTGGTCTGTATTTTAGTTGCACAGATTAGGTTTCAAGCCTTTCGCCTGGAGGATTTTAAATCAATTCTTAATATAGTGTTTTGATACATACAGAAATTTTAAGACTACAAATAAATTGGGGCACTTGGTGTAATATTTCAGTTTATCTGAGAGCTTTCAAGGCTAAAGATAAAGGATGCATCAACATGACCTATGTTTTTAACAGTGCACCAGCAATTTTGTGAAAATGCAAAGAATAAAGTCAGAAAAGAAATATACCTTTACATTTTTGGGGAAGCTACTGTAATTGCCAACTTATAAAATCACCATGGTTTGCTACTTTAATTTATCTTGACATAAAGCATAACTCATTAAAAAAGTATATATGTATATGTTTGAATCAGTGAGTTTCAAAGGATAAGTAATACCCTCAAGAAAACAGTTAGGGTACCTGTTTTTTAGGGAAGAAAACTATGGCTACTAGAATTGAGGAAGGTGTATATTTTAATCTATATTATTATATATGTACAAGCCAAAACTTAACACCTGAAGCTGTTTCACAGTAGATAGTTTTCTGAGCCTTTTGATCCTCTCTCAGCTTTTCATTCTGATTTCAGGATCAAAATTCTGCCCTTTTTAAGGTAAATATTGGTACTTCCCTTAATATCTCTTGAGTCAGGAATTCCACCCAAGTTGTATAAACACAGGCAAAATAAAGACTAAGGAGCAGTACTTGCAGATTCTACTGAATTAAGCCTACTACAGACATTGATTAATAATCTCTCACATGACATCATTACGTGAGGCATCATTAATCAATGACTAAAGTAAAGTCAGATCAGGAGCTCATGATGAGTCTTTAGTATAATGGGCAGATACCAAATATATTAGCAAATGCTAGGAACTTGTGAAAGAATGAAAGAGATTTATATTTCTTTTTGTCAGGCTGCCAGCATTCAAATCATTCAAAGTGAATGGTTTAAGTGATTCCTATATTTCTTTCCAAGCCTTTTTTAAGAGCCAGTTACCAGTAAGGAGTACAAAATATTAATCTTTTCATTTTAAATCTATTTCCATTTTTAGTAGGGCTTTTCCAGCTGGTCAGCATATATTTAAATTATGCTTCTTTTTACATGAAAGGAAACAATCTAGGAAGGAAAAGTGACTTTTACAAGTGAAAGCGGCAAGCTGGACAGATGTTTTCCGCTTACCCTCATACTTCTGAAAATGTTAGCTAGGGCTCCTTTCCTCCCTCTGGTGGAACTTATAGCTGATTCTCCAAGTGATGCTCTTCCCTTCAGGTGGAATACAATGATGCTTCCCAACACCACTGAGTTTATTCCATCATTTCTTATACTTCTCATCTTGCAAACTGTGGTTCAGGTTAATTTGCATAAACCAATTCCATTTTCAGGACACATTTATAAAGTCATTTACATAGTTGACAATGGCGTTTCAGTGGAAGATTCATAGTGTGGCTTCTGGTCTCTTGCTAATTGAGGTTAGAAAGGCGTTACTGATGTAAAAATAATAATGATATCCTGCAACTCAGTACAAACCTACCAATAATTCAGCTCTGGGAAGAAAACAATCTTTTCATATTCCCTTCTTAAATGTCATTTAAAATCCTCATTTGTATTCCATGAAATAAAACTGTATCCACCAGTGTGTTACAGTCTCCCAATAAGAGCTTCAATTGTTTTGCTGATCACAGTATATGTAAACAATTTTATTAAGTTTGTATTCTCCAGAGTTCTAGGAAAACTAAGTTCTTAAAAGACAGAAGATGAACAGTTATACTGATTTTAGAAACTCGGCTAGTACTTACTGCTATCAAAGTTCACATGATACTCCTGAAAGCCTGTGCAGTTTTATATAAAACAGTTCATTGAAGAATCTCAAAGTTAAGCTGTACCAACTTGAACACCTTAGTTTACAGGTGGCAAAAGTGCACCACAGAGGATCATACTTTCATTTTTAGGTGGCTGATATTCACATTCCTTATACCCTGTGAGTGCCCAGCATAGATTCAATGTCTTTTGACAAGTCTGCCAGATTCTTTTTGAGAATTCTGGCAGATAGAGACAGTTGAGTATCTCAGCTCCCTTTGCATATCTCCTGCACAGCATAACCTCCTTGCTTTCGTAATTGTATGGATCATATACGAGGCTTTAAGTTACTTCTACCTCTTCCCATATTTTCTTCCAGCCTAAGCAGGTTTCACACCCTTTTCTATCTCACTTCCCCAATAGAGAAGGCTTGCCCAGCTGTACTGGGAGGATATGTCTCCTGGCCAGACTGCCCCCAAAGACAACTGTGTTTGTCTATTTATATATATAAAAAAGTTCTTATTATGAATCTGTTAAAGGGTGGTAGGTATTGAATATTTCTTGATAATATTTAATATGGAATTTTGCTCCATAAGATTCTGTGATTCCTAGAATAGATTCTCATTACCAGCAGTGCAAGTTTAGACACAGAGCTCATATTTAGTCCATGATAGATCATGACATTGAACAGCCTCACATGAAAGCTCTTTATATATTGCTGTTTGGTGATATGAGTGAACATGATTTTGCAAACTTGTCTGCACATTCTGTATTTTTTTCATGAAATCAGAAAATCCAAGGCAGCACCATCATAACATATAGCTTATTTTCCCAAGATGTAAAATATTTCTAATGAAAAAGTTTTCCCACTTTATCCTAAAATTTAAATAATATATTTTTATATATTAACATATTAATATATTTTTATTAAATTTGTGCTCCTATTATTTTTTTCCTTCAAATGGCTGGTTCACTGCTAAAATGTGGCAGAAACATAATGCTCAAAATTACTTATAAGATACTAGAGGATTCATAAGGGTTTTAAAGTATCTGGGAGAGGTATCATTGCATTTGTATATAACTTACAAGATGGACTGTATCACACAGCTCCATTGTAATGCAAACAATGATCACTCCTCTCCCGCTGACTTTGGGGGAGGTATCATGTCTTTGCATATAGTTTACATGATGGATCAGGTCATTTGATTCTATTGTAATGCAAATAGTGGACATTCTTCTACCGGCTTTTAATTATACTTTCTTTCCTAAAGCACGCTGCATTTCAAGACCTTAGAGCATATTAGTAAAAAATTATTAAAGAGGCCTCTGAACATCCTTGGCAAGAAATCCATGTTTTAGTAACAAGGAAACAGAGGAACAGAGATGTTTAAGATTTGGCCCCATCCCATTCATTTATTTTGCAAGTTTAGAATCCAGTATCGTCATTCTCCATCCTGCATATCACTTCCCAGACACTCTTTCTGAGCCAGGATCTGCACTGTGTGCTGCAGGAGATATGAGAAAAGACTGCCCTTCTGCCCTTCCTCCAGGCAGTAGTGTGTGAGCCTACACTTTCTGTGACCATGTTAGGAGGTGCAAAGGCAAAATTAGATCTAGACTTGCTCTCCTAGCAAGTCACTGAGATTCTTCTCTGGGACTTGGCTCAGGATCCCCTTCCTGTCTTTCAGGTTTCCTTTGACTCATAAAGATCATGACTCAGATCTGACAGTGGTAGATCCAGTGTGTCACATGCACAGGTATGTTGAACTTGAACAAACACACAGTACGTGCTGGACACATTAGACTTATATCAGATCAACTGCATACCTGCAGTGGCTCCAGTGCCTTTCCAGTCTGAGCTTTGGCACAGGAAGAGCTGATCTGCAAGTGCCAAGCACGTCTCAGCCACTAGAGCCAGGTGCTTCAGACCTGCCTTGCTTGTTGTCTGTTTTTGCTGTCCTTTCCAGACTTTTTCTATTATTAATTTCTTATGAACTGGAATCTCTAGAAAAAGCCTGAAGCAATATGCAGTCATTCACATTGTAGTTGGTCATGATTTGTTCAGATACAGAAAATTTCATTTCCTAAAACAGAATCATGTGTCCAGAATCATCCCTGCCCTTAGTGTGGTCAGTGATGATCCATGAAGGGGGAATATAGTCTAAAGTTTATACCACTGACTTGTCTATGCTATAGACAGTGGTCTACGCTGTTCAGCATGGAGCCATCAGGGGAACTCTTGAAACCAGGTCCATGACCATATATCCTGTTAAGAAATGGCCATGCTATCTGGAGCACGAGGAGAATACTTCATTTATATGGAGGAGGGGAACCTGGAGTATGCCTGGTCATGGGCATACTGACCTGTATTCTGGGGTGTCCTTTCCTGGAATAGCACTGCTCAATAACACTTACCCCACCAAGCCTGTAATACTGGCTTTTAATGCTGGCCTTGTGACACAACTTGCATGCTTCTTCAACAGAAATGCCTTAGGGAAAAGAGTACTCCCTGTCTTCTTACTTGGGGCTCTGCTCACGCCACCCATGCAGAGCCAGAAAGCCTTCCAGCAGCTCTGCAACTTCAAGTTCTTCTGTAAAGCTAGCAGACTTATGCAGGGGTATACACTCACCCATGCACCTGAACCTGCTTCATCACTATGGATCTGAACAGAGATGTCTGGAACAACCAGCACATGCAGAGTACCCCTCTGTCCCCACCTTCCTGGCTTACAGAGAATGCCTGCTCCCTGTCAGTGCTTAGAAATGACTGTGAATATGTATGTAACCACAGCAGCTGAGAGGTCTAAAGCAAATGACGCTCTTATGTAGGCAGCAAGGTGAGTTATGGAGCTGGCATGATGCAGTAAAAGAGCTAGGCAGATATACGCTGGGTTTGGCCATTTAAAGAACCTGCAGTATAAATGCATGCAAAGTACTCCAGGCTGCAGTACCCTAATTGAGAAAGTATCTGGAGCACCCAAAATGAAAGTGTATGTACAACTTCTGAGATTACAGACAAGATTATTTTACACAGACATTTCCTGAGTTTCCACAACCAAATGCCAGGATATCCTGATCTTCTTAGAATATCTTCTTCCAGGGAATGCTACCCATCCCAAAACATATTTTGCCACAAGAGGACATTAAGGCAGTCAAACTAAGCAGTAACAAAATTTGTCTATACTAGAATATACTATTTAAATTTTGGTGTGAAATTATCTGTTTGACAGATGCTAAAACAGAGTGCTCTAGGGAAATATAATAAATGTCAGCAGAGGATCATGAAGACAGATAACATGATTACTAAAGCATAGCCTTTAAATATATACATAATGCATCACTAATGACAGCCTTATTGAATAACAGCTTTTATTTTTAATAAATGAGATTATCCTAATAATCTTATTTAAAGAAAAATGTTCTTTGTAAATAAAGATTCATGAATATGAAGTTCAGACATACACAATGTCTACATTTTCTTTCACACTGGTGGGGTATATGGACACTTAGTATTTCTGCAGTAAACTAACATTTGCATTTTAACTTTGAGTTTCCAGGTAAAGTATAATTAATTTGAAGTATCATTTAGCATATGCAGTCAACTCAAGAGCATCACTCTGAGTAGAGTTAGCTTGTGTATCATGTTGTCTCCATCTTTCCCAAAACATTCTGGGGAAAGTTACTCTGTAGAAACCATCAACCTGAGCCTTTCCCCTCATTTGGGATCTCAGAAGAGAGTTAGATTTGGGTAAAAGGATTCAGTTGAAACATCAGATTTCCTTGGTAAAAGGACTCAAAAATATCAACCCATCTTTACTTGGCTATGCAGAACTAAAGACGGCAATTAGCTAAGGGGATGGTGGTCATCTGAGCAGCAGGGACACAAAATGGTGATTTCTAGGATGGATAAGCTGAAAAAAGCCTCTTCAGCAATGCATAAAAGGGAAAGAAAATGTATTAGATAAGATCACTGCTTAATTTGTCACAAGTCAAACAGTAGGGTACAGAGTTCCAGCAGGTCAAGGCCAACACTCAGAGAGAAAAGATGTAAAGGCAGCCTTGGCAGACTTTGAGCCATAAGCCAGGATGGAATCTACAAGAGCACTGCTGGTGGGCCTTGAACCAAGGAGAAACTCACCATTGGGCATGACCTGTTGGACTTCAAGACATCCACAAAAGGATGCAGGCTTGGTGGACTTGAATTGTGGGTAAATTGGGTAGAAACCTTTTTGTCCTGCAGGCAATTCTCCAGACCTTTTGTCTAACACGACCACCAAAGGGACAAAAGATTTTGGTTACTGTTGAATTATGGGGTTTAGGGGTATGAGTTGTGTCTATACAGTGGATGCTTGTATGTGGTGGCAGACATTTGTAGACTGTCATTAATTCTAACTCATATAACACATATTTTTTGCCTGTACAAGTGAGCTAATGATTTTTCTTGTTATTTTCAAGTGAATAGGATTACTTCTGTCAGTGAATGTGCTGTGGGAGCTGAAATCTTTCTTCATGGTGTACCATAAAACATAATCTAAGTTTGGTTCTAACTACATTTACAAGAAACCATGAAAAGAACCTGTAGCTTTTAATTCTGAAATATAACGATCCTTTCTACATTGTAATTAATGCTCCTTTCTGCACTGTAGTTACTTCAGTCTTTGATTCCATGCCATAAAAATTGAATACATTTTTTTACTGACTTCATTAAGAGCTAGATCAGGTCTTCAAATTTTCATACCACAGTACAAATTTTTGCCACCACAGTACAGGAAGCCACATAGTCCCATTAGCACCATGCTCCGGTGCACCAGTACATCCAGTAGTCAGCCCTGTTGTTGTGGTCCATGCAACAGTCTAAGAAAATGATCATTAAAAAGGTGCTTTCGATGGCTAATTTCTTTGTGATGTTCTTTCTGGAAAACAAGGGACTTACAAGAGCTTTTGCAGATTTGTGTTCAGGCATTAGTTTCTCTAATTAGTCATCAAACAAATCATTCTGAGCATGATTTGTTGACCTATGAGGAAACTACAGAGAATTACGGAAGCACATGATGTTTTTATTTTTTTCAAGTAAAATCTCTGGTGGCCAAGCACAAAGCTACCACAAAGCTAGATGAGAATCCAGGAATCTTGATTCACATTCCCATTTTTGCCTTTCTTGACAAGGAGACAACCATGATGCCTACCCTATTAGTCTTCAGAAGTGTGCTGTAGGAAAATGCTCTGCCTAGATACAGGTCTGCAAAATTGCTCTCCCCTCCCTGAAATTCATTGCGCTTAAAGTCTGTTTTTATTGAATTCTCTATTTTGACTGGTGAAAGCCTTTCCTACATGTCTGAAAGGTCAAAACAAACAGAACTCAAATCATCAAATTACTGTTTAATTGCATCTTATGAAGCATTGGAACTGTATGCTCCAGTCATCCTGTACATTTGTTTTACTGAAATGAAAAATTACTTTGACTTCCACTTTTTATTTTAAATGTATTAGTCCTCCTCTTTAGACATTACAGTTATTAATGTTCAGGCTACCGCAATGGCTCTGAATTCTTATCACTCATTCAGCTGATATTATTACCCAGTCAAAGCTGACATCAGAAATGGTACCTTAATATGAGAGAAAGAAATCATGACTAGAATTATTCATAGATTACACAGCATACACTACTTGGAAGACAAAGAATTGGCGGAGCTGTTGTTTTAATAAAAATTTATAGCCCGATCCAAAGTCAATACAAAAATTCTCCATGACCTCAGTAGATTTTGATTCTAGCCCTTTGTAATGAAATTTAGGAGGGAGACCAGCAGCTGGGTCCGTAGCCTTTCTTCTCTATTCTGATGCAATTTAACAGCACTGACAAGAAATCTATAACAATACAGCAGTTATGTGGGTGTGTTCCCCGCAGAATCAAACAAGAGATGTAGCAGCCTGTACTACTAAAAAGTAGCTGAAGGAAAGAATAAGCAGAATCACAGTATTTAGCAACAACAATTAGGTAAATAATAATCATATTTAGATGTTATTATCCATGAGCAAAGATAAAGCTCAATACTTCCCAAACGTAGCTTATATCAAAATCAGGGGAAAGAAGCCTTCACTGCTAGTCAAAAAAAAAAAAAAAGGGTTGTAAAGGTGAAAAAGACTACATTTTCTTACTTCAAATATTTTCTTCAATTGCAGATACTTTCTGCTGATGCTACCTAACATATTGCTTCTCCTTCCTCAGCTGGTGCTTTGCTGCTGAAGCGTGCCTGGCAGGCCCTCTTCCTGAGGCCTCCCTGAGGAGCACATTTTACTATGACTGGAAAAACTGAGACAATACTGAAATCATGAATAAAAAAATAATGCGATACACATTACAGCCACAGATGTATATAAATACACATGGTAAATTTTGTTCTAAGCGTATTTAGTGAGTTGTAAAATCTTATCATGAGTTGAGATGACTTGTCAACCTGTAATCATATACATGTACAAAGCTATGAGACAGAAATTCTTTACAGGTACAAAGTGTTAATGGTCTTTTGAACCTTTGTATGGAAAGGCCCAGGCATGGATGAGTACAATTCTGTATGTTCAAGGAAGCTCCCCTGATTCCCAGCAATGCAGTATTATCAAAGAATACAGGACTTCCCAAAGGATGAATCTTGTCCAGTTAGTATCTTGTAAAACCAATAAAGGGCTATTTTGGCAGACACTTGATAAAGATTTTCATTTAAAGACCCTAGAACATAGTTTCAAAGCACAATAAGAAAAGGTAATTCCAGAGCTTAACCCAGAAAGAAGTTGCTGTCTTTGATGGAAGTACATTAAGATCAGAAACAGCCATAGTTCTCTTTGGCAGCATTTAATAATGTTTTGAATCATTGTAATGGGTGAAACTGAGAGGTTTGCTTGTATTTGCAGTGATTTACATATGTTCTTATCATTAAAGAACTTCAATAACAAATGCACATACTATCCTGCTTGTGACTTCCATTATTAATTCTTTGCTTGACAATTTGGACAGCAACAGCAGCAGTTCTGATCAGCCTCCTTCAAACATTCAAGGTCTTAAGGAAGGTGTGGTCTCACATGACATCTTCTTTTTTCATGATGGCAGTATTTGGAGAATACAATCAGGAAGAATAAAGATGACGATATCCTAAGTTCAGTGTTAGTTTTATGGGAGGAAACACCTGACTGACTGGACAGAGTTTGTTTTAGCAGATGCATTTTGAAGACGCTCAGTTCCTAAATAGCATTAGAATAAATCAGGATATTAAGTGAAAAGGATACAGAATAAATCAGGATATTAAGTGAAAAGGATACTGATGAAAGATGCTCTTTATTCCTTTTTGAAGACACCGAATTCTAATTATTTTGTGATCTAGTTCTGTTTCTACATGGTTGATGCAATAGTTTTATTCAGAAATGTCTCATCAGCTATTACTTAATTGCACAATGGATCAAGCTTTAACTAGCAGTTTTATTTTTTTAATAATTGCAGATTACTACTTAAGAAAACAGTGATTGAAATATTTCATACTAACATAATATAATGCAATAACAGCTTTTCAACTCTCTAATGATGCCTGCAACTTGTTAGGTTGTTTTCACAGTCTGTAACTGTTGAAAGTAGAGGGTTAATCATGATGACTATGAAAACCTGTTTATCAAACATGTAAGAACACTGACATTTTGGTTACTTATTTAATAATTCAATGATAATATTGTCATTATTATTACCATATTAATAAGATTACTGGGCTTTCAGTTGTGTATTGGAAGTTTGATTATACAGGATCTGTCCGGACAGCTTCCTTGTTTGTTTTTTGTTGTTGTTGTTGTTTTCTTTGTTTGTTTTTTAATGTTTTTTTGATAGAGTCATGGAGTAATCTACTAATAAAATATATGGGCTGTTTGCTACGTAAATGTATTCATCTAGTTTAATTGGAGACGGCAAAGAGAACCAATAAATGGTAGCTAGCAATAAGAAAAGGTTCCAGTTGGTAGGACATGTGGGGCACCCCTTTATAAAGGATCTCTTTTATAAAGAAAAGAAAAAAGGGGAGTTATTATTCATCAATATTTTGGGGAAAGGAGGCTGACATACACATTGCCTAAGCAGGGTGTCTGACAGTAACTGACCTATGCAGGCTACTATTAAAAGATTGTGAAAACACAGTTAAAACACATAAGCTTGCAGACTGCATAAAGCTTATTTTTTTTTACTTGCTTTTTCTTCCTATATGTTGTCTTTGATAAACAGAACGTTGATCTGTCATCTTAAAACCACTTGTTGACTCCTTGCTTAGGCTTCCTGACAGGAAGAACTGGGGACGCTTAGAACAGCTGGAGTTGCACCTGCTAATCAAGCACAGCTGGTTTACAAATCCAGGCAGTTGAGGGCACGGCTCCCATGCAGGACAGCTTCCAGGGAATGCACCACAAAGCAAGCAGAAATAGCAATTAACCACGTCAACATAAAACTTGTATTTATTTCACAGACGCATTCTGTGAAATGATTAATATGAACAAAACCGATCAATGGAAATACAACACAAACACAGCGAATCTTAATGATACCCAGTCGACCTCTATGCTCAGCCTCTGTTGTGAGACAGAATCGTTGATTTCATTGTTGTAATGTCAGGAGAACTATAAAATTAACTTTTCTATGAGGCACTTTCAGTGTATGAAAAAAATACAAATTCAATACAATAAAAATGGATTTGAAACATTAATCATGTCAGTATCATTTCCATGCTTTGCTGTAAGAAACTGTGAAGAACTGAACTGCTATTTATAAATTGTATATAGATAGACTCAATATGCTATTTCACAACATCACAAGCAGTTTATAGACATATATACCATGAGTTGTGAAGACCTTATGTGGCTAATTGGAAGTTTATTCTATAGAACGTGTAAGTGAAAATTAAAAACAATCCCCTTAACAATAAATTATAACTACAATCGGAATGTGTAGATGTACTTTTACCTAGTTATGTATAAATACATATTTACTAAAAAAATGAAATAAGAAAATAGTCATGGGGAAAATAAAAGACAGGTGACAGAATATGCAAATACTGTAAAGAAAGTTCTTTTCACATAGCAGTGTCATAAACAATTTGTTTGGATGGTTATAAAGGAAAAAAAAGTAAATAAAATTATATATAATAATGAGAGACTCATCCCTGCTGTCACTAAAACACATTTTCCTTCTGCTTTGGGGAACCACAATTTCACCCTCTGGTTATGAATTGTTACTGCAAAAACCATCACCCTAACCCTTAATCAGCAATTGTGTTTGAAGAGCATATTGCTGCTAAGAGAGCCCTGGTTCAAATTTGTAGCACTCATGAAGAAGCTTTTCTCAGAATCTGCTCATTTTCTATAAATTTTACATTTACATACAATTTTGCTGTTTTAAGCATGTAATTCTTTAAGGAACCTCTTTGTCCTGGCAAAGTTAAGAAATGGGCCCATTTGTGAACTTCAGATGGTTTTATCATGAACAGAATCTTTAATCTAGTGACAGTACATTTCCCTTTCTTGAAACAACTGATATATTTCCCTGAGCTGATGTAAACCAAGTCTCAATTCATCAGTGATGGCAGCTTGCAAACTGCAGTAAGAATTGCTGCTCTCCAGACAAAAATCGATGGAGATTTGCCTCACACTGCACAGCATGAGGGATAGTTCTGCAGTTTGTTACTCCTCCTTTGCCTTTTCTTCAACTTTGTACATGCAACTAATGCCTTAGTTGAAATTTTGGATAAACTGTTTAAATTAACAAGTATTAAACTACAGGGCGAATTTCTGCATTACTCGTTTTACTCTTTACAGTGCTGTTTGAGATGTGGGCATCCAGATGTGCCTAAAGAGAAAATAAAAGAACAACAGCTTCTCAACATCTATCTTAAAGTTGGGCTGATACAAGACTAACGTGTTAATTCAACATTGACAAGTGGAGAGAGAAGAAATGGTGCAATTAGCTGTGTTTTTGTGCACTGCAAAAGGATGCATGGGCTGTCTTACAGCAATTACATCGGTGTCAGCAGGAGAGCATAGGCCTTCATATTGACAAGTGTTATTTTATTCTTCCTTCTGCAGCTCAGCCTGCCTAGAGACGCCTGTTACATTGAAATCTCATTGAAGCAGGAGCTTTGGGCTCCTGTTTATACAGCCTGTATGATACAAGTAGGTCTTGGTCCAATACTGGGTCTCCTAAGTCCTACCAGAACACAAACAACCTAAATCAATGTGTAAGTCAATGGTATGGTAGCTTGTTGCGATTGGAAAAGCTTCTTTAGTCCAGTGGATGTTACACCTGGAATAGCAAAGCCTTCATCGACCCCAGGACATTGCTTTGTGCTACAGTACTGATAAACTGCCCTGCTATCACCTGGGGAAATCAATTCAATCCAGGGGTACACAGAGCGAGTTGCATCTTTAACACAAGGAGAAAAACCCATTTCTGATTAAGCTTAATGAACGGTTAAAGAATGAAGGAGAAATCATCTTTGCAAATGAAACTTAAATTGTTCCAAGGACTGAAGATTCAATAATAATGGAATCTGCATTTTTCCAGTTCAAGCTGCTGTACAGCTGTACCCTGCAGTAGCATGCCTGTTTGGTAAACAAACAAACAAACAAAAGGAACATAAATAAAGCAGTCAGCACTGAATTTTAATTTTGTGACTGCCTGCTACAACACAATCACGGTCTTCCCTTTTCAGACAACAAAACGGTAACGCACTGATGGCCTCGTGAAACGAAGGCCCGTGTTTGTTTGTTTTTCCCTTCTGGACCAATTCTTCAAGTCCAAGGCACTGAGTGAATTCACGGCAGGCTGTATTTAACACACTCGGTTCTTGTGAAGCTGCGGGGAGGTGACAACAGTCTCGGGGTTGAACTCGCTTTGACGGGGCTGGGGCTGGGGCTGGGCCCGGGCCTCCCCTCCCCTCAGCGACACCGCCGCCTCCCTGCCCGCGGCGCGGGACTACAGTCCCCATCAGCCCCCGCGCCGCCCGCGGCGGTACCCAGCGGGCCGCGCGGCGCCGAGCGCTGTCGTGGCGCCGTGCGGGTGAATGAGGCGGGCGGCCGAGCCCCGCTCCCCTCAGGCGCTGTGGGCGCCGCGGCCGTCCCGCTCCTCCCGCTCCTCCTCGTCCTGCCTCGGCGGCTCCGGGCGCAGCCATGAGGCGCGCGGGGCTGGGTAAGAGCGGCTGCCCTGGGCGGCGGCGACGGGCAGCGACACTTGGCCCGGGCTGGCTCGGGGGGCCGG
>VXAA01004252.1:91784-149263 GCA_013399115.1 Anseranas semipalmata
TTTTGGGTAGTGTTGGGTGTGCTTGGGTGGCTCTGGGGTGTGTGCCTTGCGCAGCGCGAGCTTGAGCCCTGTTTCCACGGCTCTTTCCGAATCCTTAGTTGTTGTGTTTCATCTAGCACTTCTCTGTGTTTTCCTGCTATGTCTGGATCAAAAAAAAGAAAAAAGAAGCTATTGCCAATTCACTACAGATACAGTCTGGTGGAAAAGCGGGAATCCCTGCAGAGTTCCCGCTGAGTGCTTTCAGAAGCCTAGGCCCCATTTCTCACCCAGCAGCCATGTTGGTGACTCTAAAGAAACTTTGGACTCCCGTGTCATGTTGGAGGATCTTGGAGGTGCCGTTACCACGCTGTGAAGCTTAGGTTGTGTCGTGAGTGCTCACGCTTGGGAAGTTTATGGCTGAGTACTGGTCCTAGAAAGAAATTTCTCCAGTGAATAGGGGCTGATAAATGCCATATGGCTAAAACAGGTGTGTCTGTAATACTACCCTGCGTTTACTTCTCCATTTCTTATTTGTGTTGTGTAATAGTATTTTCACAAAGTAAAACAAATCTTGGATATGCTTCTTAATAGAGCAAGAGAGGTGTTGGGATGTTTATCTTAAAAGGTGGGTGTTTGATAACACTCAGGTCTTCAGATGTTGCATTGTTTTTCTTTGTTAGACTAACAGCTTGCTCTTGGATATGAAGCGAGACTGAAGAACATCCAGCCTATGTTCTTTCAGAAAGAGTGAAGTGATGAATGGTTATGGAAGGAGTGTTGGGGAAAGAACACGCCTTCTTTTAGCAAGTCTCTGGCGATCAGTGCCTTAAGGGACATCCAGAAAGCACTTCTTAAAAAATCTGCTGGAGGGTCAAGCAGAAGACTTAAATGTCTATTTTGATTGTTATCAGCTGCAGTAAAATTTGCTGCTTTGCATTGACATTTCAACTGTCAGTCTAGAATTACTTTTTATTTAATAAGCTAGAAGTAGAAGGTGGGCACCAGTACTTCAGAACTTCTGCCTTTGTCTCCAGCTACCTGGCACTTTCTTTTTTTTAGCCAGAGATTGTGTTATGGTGTGTGGCCTGTCAATGAGCAGTGCTGCAAGACAGTCAGACCTGCCATGTTGAAGTTTCTGTCCTTCCTGTAAGCAGTAGTAGCCAGCTTTCTACACAGTGCTTTCTATTCCATGTATGGAAATAGCTGTGCCCATTTGAAAGCTTTGGGACAAGTTGTTCACATCTGTTACGTTGCAGTCTATGTCAGAATCATATAATTACGGTATTTTGGCCTGAAGCTACATGGTATATTAACTTACAAAAGTATTCAGAATGGCTTATCACTTGGTAGGAGGTACTGTAGTTAGATGCATTTGTAAAACAAAACAATGGGAACAATCCTGTCTCTATTAAATGATGTAATTTTAGCCAACTTTCTATATTTGGCATCAGTACTTTTGATTTAGGGGGGAAAGCTCTCAGCTCTCACTGTGATGAAATGGAAACATACATTGCACCCAGTCTTACTGTGAATTTGTCATTAGCTTAATTTACAGAATAAAATTTAAAAAATTCTTTACAAGTGCAAACTAAATAATTGCCATTGCTTACACTTAGGAGCGGCTTTGTGGCTTGATATAAAACGATATCTATTATCAAAGTAGCATCATAATTCTTTCTTTTGCAAATTTTAATGCTATGCAAAGCACACAGTGAAACCTCCTGAGACATAGCTTTATCTGTGAATGTCATTGCTGTGTCTCTCCTCTCCCTTTTTCCTCAAAAAGAAAAACAGCACCCAAACACAGAAATCCTTCACGTGCGTTGAAGAGGAATTAGCCAAAGGCTTTCGGACACTTAGCGTGGCATTCTAACTTTACGCATAAATACTGATTAGTGTTACAACTGGACTGCTAGTAGAGTTAATCTAGTAGGATCTTTATCATAAAGCTTTTAGTAGTTCTCTTCTGTTTGCTTGTGTGTTCTTTGGTTTCACATCTTAGATTTGGGCTGATCTTTGTCTAGACTGGACACAGCCTTTCTTCTCCTGTCCCAGTGCTGCTGTCCAGCTGCTCTCTGTCGGAGATCTTTAGCAGAGGCTGGAGGCAGTGAGTATGTGGAGCTGAGGAGACTGATCTCCAGTCCCCTCTGCTCCGCTTTCGCTGCAGAGTCAGTTGTCTGGATAAGTCCTGAGGCTCCATCACCCAAAAAGCAAAGGCAGGAGTGGGAGGAGAATTGCAGAGCGCTGACAGAAATGGCAGTGTGCTCTTCTGCTTAGAGGCTTGGCGTCTGGTCTAAGGTCTTGTTTGTAGAGAAACACGTGTAAGGTTCAGAGTATGCTCTCTCCTTCAAAGGCAGGTGTGATCAGATGTTATTTGTCTTTGTTATTCTTTGTTAGAGAATGATCTCAACTTTCTTGAGTTAGGTTTACTGCTCTATGTAGTGGTCTCAATGCTGCTTTCACGTCTCTGTGTAATACCTAGATTGATTTCCATGAAAGCCATCTGAAAACACTTTCTCAGAAAAAATTTATGATATTAAATTACAGCCATTCCTCAGTCTTCCCTAGTTCGATTTGTATTATCGGAAGATGACTTCTGTGCTTGAAAAAAGTTGAATCTATGTCTCAGAAGCATGAGGCACCTCTTCCTGATTGCCTCATTTCTGTTAAGGAAATGCAATTTTAAACACAACGAGTGCTTTTCCACATGTGAAGAGCACTTGCTCCAGTGGTATTTTCTGTCTGTAACTACTGACTGCTCTGTTTGTAGGTGATGGAGCATCAACTGCTAATTATGGCTATACCAACAGTGGATACAGTGTGTATGAAGAAGAGAATGAAAGGTTAACAGAGAGTCTGCGTACGAAAGTCAGTGCCATTAAATCAGTAAGTATTTAATTACAGTGATATTGTCACACTGAATGAAATTAGGTGACTGGTGACTTCATTAGAGGTGGCAGTGAAAAATGGCAGTAAGAAATCATGGGATTGAGATTGTGCCACAAAAACATACGGGTTTTGGTTAATCCAGAGCACTGGGGCCTGGGGTGGGCTTACCCCTACTTCACTGGGGAGCTGCTGTAAGCGGAGGTTCTCCGGGCTGGCCCCTGTCTTTGCTACAGCAACAGCTGTGCTGCGGCTCTGTCTGTGCCTGGTCTCGTACCTCCCTGATTCTGACCCTGACCTGCAGACTTGGCTTTCTGGCTTGACCTTGGACCTCTGTCATTGTTGTCAACTTGCTGGGTGATCACCAGACTACTGCTGACCCTGGCTGCGGTCTCTGCACTGACTGACCTGCTGCCTCCTTGTCCTGCTGTGCCATTGTTACTTCATGACACAAACCAGAGAAGGAATAGACAAGTTCACAGAAGGAAACTGCAGGTATAGCGTAGCAGCTTGTCCAAAGAGATGCATTAGCAGGTCACAGGTGTCAGCTTCAGCAACACTGTTGAAAGAGTGCTCTTGGTCCGCTGTGCCAGGAGTTTTAACAGTTGTTCCAGGAAATGGGTAATTGCTACTCTGACTTGACTGGATCTTGAGTTTTTGTGAGTCCATACAGCAATTCTGGTAAGGAATTCTTTGTTCAAGGAGAAAAGGGGAGGAGAAGCATTGGGTAACTTCTGTGACTCTCTAAACTCATGTAGTCAAATGATAAATATTTATGTTCCTAAGGATTATTGACAGAATGCTATACTTGTAATTTTTATAACTCGTATTCTGTTTTTCAGAAATGCTAGGTATTTCTTTCACATTTTACCTGGGGAACACTAGTGATGTCACGTATTTTAGAGTGGCTTCTCTAATTTATGTATAACTCATTACTCATATTTAACCCCCTTTTTTTTAATAGCTTTCTATTGAAATTGGAACAGAAGTTAAAAACCAAAACAAAATGTTATCAGAAATGGTAAGTGTTTGGTCACTAACTTTCTTCAAATATGGTACAGGATTGAGAAGTTAGTAATGTAGAGCATTCTTTGGTGTAGTATGAACATTTGTATAAAAATGTTGACAGCTTATTGATGGCTGTAAAATGTGACCAATTCAGCAGCGATATTTCTGTTCAGAAAGATGGATGCTCCTTGGAAATACTGCACTTGCGCATCTAAGGTCTTTATATTTCAGATACAACTATTTGTTTTGAATCAGCAAATGTATAGTATTATCAAAAAGGCAGTTCTATGTTTAATTGTATTTAAGAATACAGCAAAGAAGCAAAAACCAAGGAAGTCAGAAATACTTTTTTTTTTTTTTTTGCTTACAATTCCCCCCCCCCATGCAAAAGCAATTTCTGGATAAATGAACCAGCTGAAGTTTTTCCTGGTTAATTTTCAGAAACTGTCTCTTAAATAATTTCAGTTTTGGAAGACTGTAGAAAACCTAGAAAAACTATACTCATCAAGCTTTAAGGGTAATCTGCTTTCTCAGAGTAATGTTTTTTTTTTCTTTTCTCTCTTTGTTTTGTTTAAATGTAGGATAACGATTTTGACTCTACAGGTGGGCTGCTAGGTGCAACTATGGGCAGACTGAGAACACTCTCCAGAGGGAGCCAGACAAAACTATTATGCTACATGATGCTCTTTGCATTGTTTGTTTTTTTTGTAATATACTGGATTATTAAACTGAGGTGATGCATGTTATCTTCAGTTTAAATTGTGTAATTTCAACCATAAAACAGTCTTAATTAATGAAGACATTGATCTAAACTGGCATATTCTGTTGAAATGAAATTGTTGTAAATTGCATTAATACTTAATGCAATGTTATATATAATTTTCTTAATGTATTGGAATTTCTCCCATTATCCCCTGTTTTTGGGGAATTATTTGTAAACATGCAGAAACTGCTAGCAGTCTGTGTTGCTTTTTTAGGAGAAGAGTTTTTAGAATTGATTTAAAAAAAAAAAAATCAAAATCAAAGAACTCCCCAGCAACAAAGGTTGTTCAGATACGAAGTAATTGCAGAATTACTAGGCTTTCTCTTCCATTTTGCTTTTCCTTTTGGGCTGTGCTCTAAATTAGAGCTCCAGTTTCAGACATACAGTAATTTTTAGGTTGCAAAAGCATGAACAAATACTTGGATCTTTCTAAATTGGTTTTATCTGTGGATTTTTAAAAGGTTGGCCTGAGGGTAACAAATGTAATAGTGGTGTCCCCCAAAACTATTTCTGTGATGCCCAAATGGATAGGTCTAGTAGTCTACATGTTTAAGTACCTTAAAGTTTTCGTATTGCGGAGAAGTTACTTAAAACTGGATTTTTCATTTAAATGTGACAAATAATGCTTACACATCTGTTCTTTTAAGCAAATATGGACACAGTACAAATGTTTCCTTTATATTTAAAGTATCCAAAACTTAATGATTCCACTGAATCACTAGAACTTTTACCATTAGTTTACTTACTGTGATGAGCCCTACATCTACACTGCATGATGACTGAAATGAGGTTGAATATTTTTAATTTTGTATTGAAGTATATTACGATGCACCTGCTGGAGGTGCTGTCATATTAAGACTTTTTTTACTTTAACACTTAGCTTTAGCTCACCAAATAGTTTCTAATAGTTGAAGCTATTACATTGTTGAGTTCAACATTCAAAAAAAGTTGTTTTCTAGATATTGAAATTGTATCTAAAATTTTTGAATAACTTTTCTAGAAATACTGTATAACATGTTGCCATTAATAACTTAATTATGAGCTAACAAATAAAGTGTCCTGGAGTATTCTCGTTATTGTTGTTTGTATACGTACTTTTCTGCTGTAGAATACCAATGTTTTTTTGGAAATGGTGCCTCATTGAAAGGGCTAGACTTGTGTGGTGAGCTGTTAAAATAAAAGGGAGGTATATGCTACAGTTACTAGCGGCTCTATGAGATTACTGCAGTTATGTTTATTCTTGAGATCCTTTGTAGGAAAATTTTACACAATATATATTGTTTCTCAATTTAATGCCATTTAGATTCTACTTAGCAGCTCTATGGATTATTTCCAGGTGGAAGGGAATACAGTCTTCTAACTATCAAACTGTTAATCTTGCAGTGCCTTGGAGATTCCTTACAAATGCTTAAGCACATCCATGTAGTTACAAAGTTGTTTTTTTTTTTTTTTTTTTTTTTTTTTTGCAACAAGACATGCTGTCTCTTCTGCCTCAAAAAGAGTTGTTGATGCTGTTTTTGAACATATGGCTGATAAGCGAGTAAATGTAAAGAATGAGATTTTAAGATCATGTGAAGAATTGATGCTCATTGTAGTAGATGTATATTCCAGTGAGACTTTTTGTGTAACAGATCACACTAAAATTTTGAAAATGTTTAGTTTTAGTTATTTTAATAGTGTAATATTCATTACACTTCTGCTTCAGATTGATTGTGGTATATAAATTGTACAATCTCATTTAAATAATTACACACAATTTTCACATTAACATGTTTATTTCTAATATTTTTCATTAATAATTACACACAAAACACGAGGCCTTCAAAAGCTTCTGACACTGTTAAACAGTTGTTTGTAGAATTCTAAAAATAAAAATCAACCCCCACTCCCACTACTAACCATGTATGCCAGAGTGTAGTACAAGTCAGCGTGAAGGTACTGGAGACAACAATTCCTTGTGCCATCAGATCAGGAGGCTTGTGATTTTTGACTTGGCTTTGCTAAAGGAACTCATTTTGATGTTTACTTGCTAAAAACTTAAAGATATGGAAGGTAATGGTAACTGAGAACAAAACCACTGTTCCAGTACTTGTATATTATTAGGAAGAATTTGTGACTTAATTATTGATCTTGAAAGTAAAGTTACAGTGAAATTAGATTATGCTACTACTGAAATCATAGCTGTACCCATATTGAAGTTATGTTTCTTAATTGGTGGCTTAGATGCTCTAAAATGTAGCTATACTTTGATTAAAGATGAGAGATTTCTGGGTGCTTAGTGTGGATCACTAGAGCCCTCAAAGCTGTAGCTCATTTAAAATGGAAAAAATCTTGCAGTAGGCCACAGCTTTCAGACTGCTTCCCATCAGCATAAATTTTATATTGGAGAATGTGTATCATGATACTGATACGTTGACAAGTATTTTGCTAGAAAAATTACTGTTACATTTTCTATTTATTTCACCCTTGAAAAGTGTTGCCTCTTAAGTTCAGTATGCAGTAAAAGCCATGCACTTGCTTTCTTTAATTTTTGAGGTAGAGTGAAGATGTGTTACTTGCTTGGAAGTGTTTCCATGGATTTGCATATGATAGAAAGCATGGTTTCATCAGTACCACCTCCTATTGACATTAATCTCAAGTCCCTGTAGAAATATAAAGAAAAGATTTAAACATTTGCACAGTATACTGATGGAACAAGTACGGAATTGCACACATGCCCATTTATTCCTCTGCATTTATAACAGAGCTGCTCGTATTACATTGAACCCCTTGCTTATAGAAGTACATACATGGTGTGGACAAATGTGTATCAGCACAATAAATACCCTTCTGTGTCCAGGGATGTTGCCAGTTCAAAATCGGGAGGCTTTAGATATAATTTAGCACGTCCAATTTTCAGATTCTTTCAAAAGTAACCTTAACTTGGCATAACACTGTATTTTCCTCTTCAAATAAGTTAAAACTTCTCCTAGCATACATCTGCCCCTGCTTAAGCCCAGCCAGAGCTCGTGCAGCTTCCATGCAGACTTCTCTTTAGGTCCCATTGCTTTGGACTGGCATGTAAACCATCACAGGCTCTTCCCAGTTACGTACCTACTGTGTGCATACTATGTTTGCAGAACATCTTATCCTCTACCTCCTCCAGTCTGTGATACCTCCTGCAACATCCCCACTGGTCCTTGCCAAGGCTGTAGGTTCCTAAACCTTCCACTGAATTTTAGGAGGGAAGGGAGCAGCAAAACATGTTGCAGAACTTAACTTTCCTTGACTCTGTGGTAAAAGAAGCATTAGTCAATCAATACATAAGGTATTGTAGAATTGTATTTTATACAGAAGGTTCTGCACCAAAAAAGCACCCTGGTCTCCCTCATGGCTGACAGCCAGCACAACTTTACTTTAAATCTGTGTTAGCATTATGCTTCTCCACTTAAAAAATGAATAGCTGCTCCAAGCTTATTTACTTTTGACTTGATATTTCTGACGGGGCTCATTTAAAAGCCACCATTTGTATTGCTGAGTCATCCCTCACAGTACTGCTTAAGTTCCCTGGGCTAGCCAGAATGCAAACCGCTGCACTTCAAGCAATTTTCTTCACAACTTTCTGTTCCTCTTTAGGGAGAAGGAAAATGATAATAATAATAAAACAGTTCTGTTACACTACATCTACTAAATTCAATAGCCTGAAAATTCCCCACCTTCCTATGGGTTTTGTTGAACGCAACAGAGCTGGAACAACAGCAGGTTACTTGTTCTTTGTGCTGTGGTGCTATCTGCTTTTTCAAGCTGCAGAAAGCCCCTGACAGTGCTTTGCATCTTCACAGCACTGTTGCAACAGTAAGCAAGTAATCCTCAAAACTCCTCTGTGATGCAGATAAAAATCCTCCATTTGCAGCAGGAATCCTGGACACATGTGGCTTGTTTATATGAAGTTATAAATAGGCAGTGGTAAGATCTGGCTTTGGTGTCCATGTGACAGATATTTCACATTATTAGATAACTAGTATATAAATGTCTTTAAAAAAAGGAACCTTTCACGTGTGTGTGTGTGTTTATGTCTGTCTGTCTGTCTTTACAAAATTGCTGGTAATTATATTTTTGTCTCTATGGGTGAGATGAGGAATATTTCCTCCTCAGCCTCTCCCCCGCGGAGACAGGACAAAAGGTTTTTACCTAGTTTAAGAGGACTGAGATGACAAAGGATTCAAATGCTGTTAATCTAGCATCCCTCTTCTGGGAAAAAACTCACTTTCAGTGTAAGAAAACAAAACCACAGGACTAACTATTCTGCCAGGAACCTGATGAGGAAGCTGGGGAAGATGACATAGTAAAGTAAGCTTGTATATGAGCTATTTATTGTAAGTAAATGGTTTGATTGTTAATATTATATCAGTAATACACTATTAATACAGCATATAAATATTTTAATATATATAAATATTAGAATTTTATTGTGTCAGGCAGGCTCCCCCTGGAATGCTTTTGTTTTGAAACAGCAGCATTTTAATTTCTGATTCCTCTGCTGCTGTGTCATTGCCCCCATGGCAGAACTGCATGCCCTGAACTACCTTCAACTTCGTAGAGGTGAGCACCGACCTGCAGTGGCTTCACCCTTATCAAGGATGGCAAGGAACCAGCTCAGAACACACTCAACAATTACAAAAGGTAACTGTTTTTCAGCTTTGAGGGATGCTGTTGAATGCTGTTTTCCTTGGAGGCTGGGAGTGGGGGATCAGAAAGCCCAAGCAGTTTGCCTGAGGAAAAGATTACCTTTGCATTCTGTGCCCCTCACTGTCCCCCCAAAAAAACAAAACAAAAAACACTCCCAGCAAGCAGTTTCCTCTCATTCCAGAAATCCCCCACATCAGCCATAGATGGTAAGACTTACTCTGCTCAACCAAATCAAGAGAGATAAATATTGAAAAGAAACCACATTTTTTGATGGATGAAAAAAATAATGATTACTTCAATGCTGACTTAAAAAACTGTACTTACGAGGGAGGATGAGGAGCCCTTCACACCCACCAACCTCAGTCCATGTTACCAATAATTTCTAGTTAGTTAGCAAACGGGACAAAAAGGACTGTCCACATTGTCAAATGATGTTTCCTGTCTCCATAGTTACCTAGCATAGAACCTCCTTCAGGAATATATCAGTAGAGGGACCCTCTGACTTACAGCCTGAATGTGTTACTGAGTTGTAGAAGTCTCAGTTTAGTCTCAGTAGTATAAGTAAGTCTTAGTATAGTCGTTCAGATTTAACTTTCCTCTTTTGGCTGGTGTTTATTCCTCGGCATCCACAGATAACTATTCAGCTGTTGTTTTGCACAAGCCAAGCTGTGCCCATCACCTTTTCTATAAACCTTTTGGTGCCAATAATCCTGAAAATCAGGGCTGATTTTCAGTATAAGAAAATGAAGTAGGGACAGGTACTGATTTCACAGTGACCACAAGTACGGTTTCTAAACTTGTAATATGCTACACCGGTGCTAAGCCCACAGCTAACACCACATACTGAATCTCTCTTTAGCCCCAAGCCAATAAAACTGTAGCATGTTTTGTAATTGTGCATCCTACCACCATTTACTGCCTACAACCGAGAAGCTCTGCCAGCTCAGGGAGCCACTCTGAATTACGTTTTCCTCTCGAAAGCCATATGGTGGTAGGATCTAAAAAGCCCTTTCTGTTCACAAACACCCTGAGAGGAAGCTGTTGCAGATGCCTTCACATAACTTTAATGTTCTGAGGAAATGAATGAAGTCTTTTACTTCCCCTTTTCCAGCTGGGGCTGTTGGAGTTGCCAGTGCCATTTTGATGGGGGGAAGAAAGTGAGCACCCTCAAGACTGGGGGTTTTGGTTACTCCAGTTCTGGTTTTCCCTATCAGCCTGACTTCATGGCAGCCATTCCTCAGGGATGCTGTTCCCTGCTTTCTTGGCAGGGAGGCCATTGTTACTGCACCTTGCTAAATCCTTCTCAAGATCTGTGTGGCTCAGAGTATCACTGCTTCCAAGAAGGCTATTTGAATGCTTCTTCCTTTCAGCACAAATTGCACTTGATTACAAAAAGTTAACATTTTTTTTTCTCACAATTACTATTACTATTTCTTACAATTACTATGTTACAATTATGTTACTGGCAAGATTTTTCTCCACAAAATCTACTGAAGTATCCTCAAGTTTAATATCGTGTGATCTCTTCCATCTTCAGACTCAGCCAGATCTCTTACAAGACCTCTGCAGAAAAAGCTTGCAACTGTATATTTGTTTTCACAGATCATTGAAGAATAGTTATTAAGTCTTGTCCCAACAGTTAGCTACTGACCTCAAAGCAATTTTTGTCAGCAGACATTGATGTTTTTTGTTTTGTTTGGTACAACCATAAATTGTGATAATGACACAGACTGATGAAAAGCCGAATGGTCTAGACTCATTCTAGTTTAGACCTGTTTTGTAAAGATATAAAAAATGAAATAAAGAATGAAACTGATTAAAATATTTCAATTGACTTTTTAAACATTTGAGGAATATAAAAATAATTTATAAGGAAATGCATTCCTTATTCAAAAGATACTCAAAAACTATATAGAAGTTTGATTTTTAACTATCCTTCGTTACAAATAAAACTTCATATTGCAATACCTGCATGGCAGTTGGGGAAAAAAAATAACAGTTTTCTTCTGCACTATGTGCACTTTATCTATTTCACATGAACAGTCAATCAAGACTTTTTATTACTGCTTTCTCGAGTCTTTCACAATGCACCAAGGAAGGAAATCATAGTATTTTCCCCATCACACCCCCACAAGAGTAAAACCTGTAAGAACTGGCAGCAGATAGACACAGTGTTTTGTACTTTAAAATGATCTTAAATTAAAAAACAAACCAACAAACAAAGACAAAACAAAAAAACACTTTTTTAAGATCTCCAGTGAACAAATTCTTCCTATCTTGATAGAAGTGTACACAATTACTATTCCAATATATAGATCACTAGCAGAAATTTAAAAAATAGTCATGTTATGAAGTCTGAAAAATTGCAATATACTTGCTTCTGAAAGTTTTCCTCCCTCTGGTCTCTCACAACCTGAGGCTTTTATATAGATGGTAGGTCTGTTCAATAACTGATTTTTGCTAAGTCATGATGTCTTTGAGGCATTTGATGTGAGGGAGAGAAAAACAAATGCAACTACGGTCTGGCTGTCTCCTCCAGAACCAGGCTAGTAGGCTGCAGTCTGGAAAGTCCACGCCTATTGGTTTATATGTTTCTATTAAACTGTTTGATATTTGGGCTCAAAACTTTTTTCAAACCCATTCACCTCAGAATCCCTACACCTGAAAATGAATCATTTAAGTACATAAAACCAGCCCAGTAGAGGCATGGTGAAATGGGTATCTTCAACTATGCCTTCTAGAGAATACTACACTTTAAAAAAGACATTTGTTCTACAGAGTTTAAAAGACTAATGATTAAAATGGACAGATGTGAATAAAGTCTTTTGGCAGACAGTGTTGTGATGGGTCTGTTTAGTATCTCCCCAATAACAGAAATTCAAAGACTTAATGCACTAACCATGCCTTATGCTGTGCACTCTTTGACAAGTAACAGCCTGACGTGTCAGAGGCTAACATTTCCTTGGAACCTCGGTAAGCATTATGCTGCAAAAATCTTTGTACATTATGACTGGATATCGTGCTGTGCAGTTATTATAAGCCCTGCGTGCTACTTTACAAACATCACAGTGACGTGAATGGTTACTCAGACAGCTGTACAAAAAAAAAGAATAGCTTTAGGAAAGTTGCTGCTTTGCTTATCGTTACAGATTAACAGGATTCTAACTTGAACCTGTAATTGTTTATTTAGGTAATACTCTACTTCTCCCTTCCTGGTGCTTATGGTTACTCAGTGATGGAATTTTACTGATTCACAGAAAATTTTAGAGTATAGATGTCACACCACTTTTAGCCTTATTTATAACAATGTTTGTTTTAGAGGCAGAAAGATACGTTTCTTTAGCCAGCAGGCACAGTTGATACCAATGGGAAATACTCTGGATTTCTTCTCAGGGAAAATGTGACTGTATTGATGTGCTTAGAAACCCTTCTGGAATTCACACAGAAAAACCCTGCCCACAATTAGCAATAATATACTGGGGTCGGAAACGTAAAGGCAAATCAAAGCTATATAAATGTACATGGTTTAATGTCTATACATTACTACATTGATGGCAAATGCTTCGAGACAAGTATTCATTTTATTCAAAGTGCCTACCGCAAAAGCTTTCAGCACCTCCATCACTGAGGACCATTAGCTGCTAATAAACAGGTGGTGAAAAAGGTAACTAACTGAAAACATCCAATTGACTGCTGCCTTAAAAGCACCACCATACAGCAATCTTTACCATTCAGGAATCCACAAGTCAAAAAAGGTTAACGATCTCTCTGATTCACCACAATGGCATTCTTGTTCAGAAAATGCTATTAAAAGTGGAAAGAGTAACTCCTACTTCTTATGAACCCTGTCCTGCAACTCTGCCGTCAATGGCAGGGTGGACAATGCGGAAAGGAGAACAGAGACTGGAGAACAGAGAGCTGAGTTGCTCTATTTGCTGGAAGGGAAAGTGTCTGTATTACCTATAGTGTTAGACCCCATTAACTACGCTATACAGGTTAGGCATCAAAGCCTGACTTGGGTGTTTGGTGTAATCTCCCCCACCCTTATCCCACCAACGAGTAAAGGACAGGAGTTAAACATCAGAAGGTATCTCTCTTCCTCTCTCTGTTGTACTGGTTTCAACAGAAGAGACTTGCCATGAAATCACTGATTTACATGCTGATCTTTAACATAACTGTTTCTATTTTTTTGGAGTAGCCCTCATTACTCCAAACAAATCAATCTGTTATAAAGACAGAAGCTTTTTACAGTATTTTTCTAATGTGTTCTGTTCTCACTTTACACAGATACATTTACCAAAGCTCTGAACTAACTGAACCACTAATTTTGTCAACCATTGATTAGCTATTGTATTATGAGGGCTGAACTGAAATCTGCTTTTGGAAGAAAATCTAAGTTCCATCTTGGTCCTCTAATACAGTGTAGGACATGGGGCCAGAATTTTCCTAACAGCTGCCAGGAAAACTGTTTGCTTAAAGGGAATTTTACTGTAGAAGTAGATACACTGCAAAATTTCAAGGGCCTGGCATGGGTCCTATTTCATTTGCAAAAAGGCTGTTTTAATGATCTAAGAACTTCTGGGAAGCAGCTACATCTCTCAGATGTCTCACGTGGTACCTGGTATGGCTAAATCACGTGGGGACTGCTATCAGAGGAGACTACTGCAGGTCTGTGGGCAGGACCAGCGGCCTCTCTGCCTGCAGTGAAGCTCACTGCAGGAGCCCAGGGCTGAACTCCAGTTTCACACACATATTTGGGGTGGAAATACGGAAAAAAAAGATGAAGCTGATTTTCACTGGTCCCTCAGAGTAAGGAAAAAAGGTATTGTTTTGTTTTAGTTCTGTTCCTGTAATCAAGATTATAAGCAAAGAGCAAAGGAAAAAAAATCATTTGTTGGTAGGCCTACCTATTGTCCCATTGCTTAGCACGTGCCAGAGGACCATCAGGGAAAACATGGAGTTTAATTTCTTTACCTGAAATTCAAGCTAACCCGTGGGTAGTTTGAACCACACAGATGTAGTCTGGCCAACATTTGGCAAAGGAACAGTCACCCTACTTCCTGACACAAGTCACCCCCAAGTCAATGGAACTGTGGATGCCATTGCATGGCATGGTCAAGGACTGCAGTCCGAGCTCTCATGTAAATCAGCGACATGCTGTTCAGTGGAACAGTATCATTCCCATCAGCCAGGAGCTGGTGGCCTTTTCAGTGGGAAATCTTTCAGCACGACATTTAAGAGGGCAAATTTCTGTAAACATCCTACTTGCACCACTCCCTTGCTTACCTGTAAAGCCTGCTCACCAGAACCTCACTGGTGAATCCCATTCCTCCCCAAAACTGGAGACAGCTGTCGGTCACTTCACGGGCCAGACGACCTGCCTTTAGTTTAGCCATGGAAGCAAATTTGGTCACATCGTTGCCTTCCACATAGAGAGCTAAAAAATAATGAAAAAAGCACAGTTACACACACACAGTCATTAACCACAGCCTGGCAACTATCTCCCCATATTCCTTCAGCCTGACAATGTTCTTTGCTTTAGGAAAGTCACATCTGGGAAGGCAGATGTGGGAGCTCACCAACAGTGCGGTACAGCAGCGAGCGAAGCAGCTCCAGTTCGGTTGCCAGCTCTGCCAGGCGGAAATGCACGACTTGGTTGTGCAGCACGGACCGGTCAAACACTTTCCGCTGGCGAGTGTAGTCGATGGTTTCTTGTATTATAGTTTCCAGTGGTGTCAGGACTTCAGGAATCAAAGCACAGAACAAGACATAGATTTACCCAGGTCTGTTGTTTTTCTTCGTGTTGAAAAAGATGTTTATTTTTTTCCCAATACAAATACATTTTTACAAACAATACATTAAGTTTTCTGAAGTAAATTATTCCAAATGCTCAGTTTGGGAGCAGAGTTTCAATTCTTAAAAAGGTCTGGCATTCCCTTGTACCCTGAGGACAGATTCCTTATCCTTACTACACCTGAGCTTCAAACTGCCAAAACTCAGAGGAGAATGAAGGGGAGTGGGAGGAGTGCAGCAAAGTCATGGAGAGCAGTATGTAATAATGAGTATGTAACCATTACCCTTAATACATCATTTGGGGCTCTATCACAAGCTTGTGGAACTCCTGCTTTCCATGCTACTTGTGTCCTGATCGGCAGATACAATCCCGAAAGAAAATCTGAAGGCAGGCAGCGTGCACACTGAGCAATGCTGTGGAAATGTAAATACAAGGAAGCTTTCAGGGAGAAGGTAGAAATCTATTCAGAGATCAAGGAACATGAACAGACTATGATTACACTCTGTGATCCAATCCCAATAAAGAAAGGAAGGGAAAAATATGAAGCTTCACACACAGCCACTTTTAGTGAATCCTAAACTGTGCTTCTAATGGAAACAGAATCAAAATAGGACACTGCTGGAAGACAGGTGAGAGCGATGGGAGACACTGCTTTGAAGTAAGAAAACTACTTTGCTGCATTTTTTTTTTCCAGCAACCTTAGAGCAACCCTGTTTTAAACAAGAAAAAGGAAGAGAGTTTTCTTTCCACAACTAGCCAGTCTTGAAGTGAATGAAGGGATGGGCTATCAGTCTGTTGCAGCTTAGCTAGGATAAAAGCAGGTGCCGAATTTGTGGGGAATTCTGTTTGGCAAATGTGGGCCACGTCATTGTGGCAAGCAGTAGGGAGAGTGGAGAGAGTTCACAAATCCAACTGTATGGATGTGTCACATTTTCTCTTTTGAAAATATGCATATCCACATCCATACACCTTTAGAACCTGAAACACAAAAATCTAAATCTGAAATACAAAATTCAACCAAGCCTTAGACTACTGCAAATCCCTTTTCCCACGCACCATAGCTCCTGCAGGTACCCACATGCAAGTTCCTCACAGGAGCCTGGTGTGCTTCCATACTTCTTTTTGCATCAATTTTGAGACCACCTCTACTTAAATTTCATCCCTGTACTGCTCTCATGTATTCTCATATACATCCCTATACTGTTCTCATATGCAGACTTTGGCTCCCACTACCTGCCCCCCGCCACGATCATTCACCAACTTTTCCACAGACCACTGCTTTTTGCATCCTCTCCCCACCTTATTCTGTAAGGTGACCAGCTTTTCTCATTCCTTTAACATTTTCCCCTCCTTTCTCAAACAACTAGCCACATTGCTTACTTTGAAACAAACAAACAAACAAAAAATATATAGAATAAAGTCTTGGTTTCTTCCATGTTAATTCTATGCTATAATTCTATGCACCTCTTGCTTCTTACCCAAACTGGGAAGCATAGAGCTGAGTCTGAACTGCTGGGAGAGAAACCAAACAGCACATGCCAGTGCTAGGACAGCAGAAGAGAGGTGGGAGGGATAATGACGTGGGATTAGTCTTGCATCGGTCTGTCAGACCGAGGTGCTCCAGCATGGCTCATCTGGTTCCCAGCATCCAGCACTGGGAAATGGCAAAGCAGCAGCAGGACCGGGTGGGAAGGAACGGAACAGCACCTGTGTCAGTCCTGGCTGCAAAAGTATCATGGTTCTGGTCCATCTCTGCTCAGGCTGTCACCACGCGTCAGGGCAGGGAGCAGGGAGCATGGGAGGGTTGCTCTCGCTGTGCTTGCCTCTTCACTTCACTGCCCCCTTCCTGCCCCAGGTCTCAGCTAACCCATCCTCCCTTGTTTTCTTGGCTGTCATCACTGCCCTTCTGCTTATTTCTGGAACTGCCACTTGCACGCAGAAATAAAGAGAGGAGAATTTCTCAGAACAGGTATTTAGAGCTATAAGCATAGCTCTGAAATGTCAAAGCTCAACCGTGAAGCAAACAGCAAGGAAACGCAGCATGTCACTAATACCCTGATGCCAACAGCCCTTTACAACATAATAGCACACAATACTTTGCCAGTTGTACGATAAATATAGAGAAATGCCATTATCAACAGTGAAATTCACTTTCTGTCTGAACTTTCATCTTTTTACTGTGCTCATGTATTTGCTTCCTCTTTTGTCATACAATGTTCTCCACATCCTCGGGCAAACTTGGCCTCAGGCGTTCCGACTGACAGCACACGCAGGAAATGTCACTCAGGGGCAGCACAGGGACCAGACAGCAGAGCATTGTGAAAGCACTTGCAATTGCCAGATGCAGAACAATCTTTTCCTCGTACTTCCATCCAATTTACATTTTTCCACTTGAAACTTCTGCTCACTGTGAACACTTTGCCTTGCTATGTCTCCACCCAACACAAAAGGAAACTAATACATTTTTCTCAGGCGGTCACTGATCCCTCTCTAGTGAGACGTACAGCAAGCTCTGAGCTGAACAATCTCTTACGGACGTGGGTCGCCCATGCAAAAGTATCTGTCATCCTGCTTACTGGCCGTGACTCAACAGTGCTCATAAAACGCAGGCTACAGGAGCATATAGAATTCATTAGAGAAGTGCCATTCTGCTCTCTCACACACTCACTGAATTCCTTCTTTGCCTCCAAGTTAAGCAATTCACAAGAAAACTTTGCTTTTTTGCCATAGTGACAAAATCCCCTCCTGTGGTCAGTGTAACAGGTCCTCAAAGTGATAGTGTTTGCTGAGTGTCACAACACGGGAGAGGTATGTGGCAGCTCTTCCCCTTCAATGAAGCAGCAAACAGAGTGACTTTTACCAACGCCTTTGATGACGTGCCACTTGGAAGAAAAGACTGCACCTGTGACCAAATTTTGCAAAGTCAGATTCTTGAAAAACATATGCTTGATAAAAATAAAAAGCCTTCCAGGCAATTCATGTTATAAATCTGTTTAACTCAAACTTTATTTTAAAAGGAAAAAAAAAAAGAGATAGATGGTGGAGCACGAAGAAAAGTCCCATTCTAATACTTGGCCACAAGGAAGATAATTAGTAAACAAAGAGAAGGCTGAACCACATAACATTTCATACTAAAAGTACCTTATAAAAAGAAAAAACAACTCCCCCAAAACAACAACAAAAAAAGGAAAGAAAGAAAAGAATTGCAGTGACAGTGAAGTGACAGTGAAACTGCCAAGTTTTAGGAAGCAGTTGAAGCAAGCATGCCAGGACCAGTCCCTGAAGTGTTCAAAAGCAGCCGATGATTTTCAGTGTCACATGAATAGCCATGAATTGGGAAGGTGCAGAAATGTCCTTCTGAGGGCCAAAAATGAGGACTAGGATGAACATGTGCAGACCTAATCACAAAATTACTGAAGGCATACACATAGCCCTGAATATCTTAGCCTTCAGCAAAACACTTGTGGTTGCATGGATGCAAAACTATATGTAGGACTGGAAGCTAGCAGTGCTTGTAATGTTGTGGTGTAACAAACCACATCCATCAGGCAGCCATCTCTCTTCTGAACATCAGTTACTCTTTTTTTCTCATTTACCACAACTGGTTACCTCTGAAGTTTGCAACTTGACACAAGACATGAGCCTTGTCCCTGCTCCCAGTGCTCTTCATGCATTTTACATCAGATTGTCAGTGGATAAAAGCAAAAATGACCCAGTGGGCACAGCATGACCTGGGTCCCTCCTAGCAAAGACACTGTGGGATGGAGCTCCATCTCCCTCGGTGGCAGCAGGGACCAAAGATACCCTTCCCAGATTGCTCATCATCATTCTGGCAAAAAGGAGAATTGAAACCTCGCGTCCCACTTCCTGAAAGAGCGCGTTGGCTGCCAGGCTGTTGTGCAAAGCTGGATAGTACCAAGCTGACAGTGGCTTTGAACACAAGTGATCTCACCTGCTGGGCTTTGTGTTTTGATGCGGTCACCGGGCGTCACTCTCACCCGGGGCATGACTAACACTGCTGGCTACTCTGCTGGCTGGGGAATCTCACTGCAGCCTGGAGTTTCTGATTGTTTTGTTTAACATAGACTCCAAACTTTAGCACAAGAATACTTAATCGAGCCCTTACAGTCTGTGTAAACCTTGATTATGTTTCAGAAGTGCCCTTTTGCTTTGAGGAGGAGGGAACTCTCTCACTCATTTGGTGAGGCAGTGCTCATGGAGACCAGCCATGTGTACGAAGAGAGGTCGAATGCAGTTACTGCACCTGAAGGTAATTAGCACAAGGTGCAGAGGAACTACATAAATTAAAACAAATCCTGACAAGATTTCAGTGGGGCAAAACTTTCTGTTCCGTTCATAAGCTCTACTAAGGTGACACTGTAACTACTGTTTAATAGCCTTGCCATTAATTAGTGAAAAAGACTTCTTTTTATGTTGATGATGCTCACAGAAAAATGAGATGGTAAAATATATCTGCAGAAAAACAGCTTCCTGCCCAGCTGCTTGATTTTGGCTGATTTTCTGACTCCTTTATGTTAATTCCAAACTTTGGAAAACATATGTTTGTGATAAGCAAAGAAATCTGAAGTCATATACTTGAGGGACTTCTGATGATGGACACCAGAAATACAGGTGAGTCACCTTTGAGGCATAAGCACAGCTCTAGACCAAGGCTACTGCTGTACTATCTACCCTCAAGGATAGAAAACTGCTTTAAACCACTCTCTTTACTGGATCTGTCATATTTCTGCCTAGGCAGGAATACTCTTTTCCTTGGGATTTTCAAAACTTGCCTGTTCAAGGCCCTGAACAAACTGATCTAGCTTTGAAATTTGGTCTGCTTTCACCAGAAGGCACGATGAGAGAACCTCCAGAGGCCCCTTTCAACTGGAATCATGTAGCTCTCAGTGACTGCTATCTGAGCGTGCACTGTGCCTGCAGCATACGCCAGCATCCAAGGCTTGAATGGCGATGCCTTTGTACAAGCAGCTCTTCGGCACAAGCTCCAGGCCTCCAGCACAGTGCTGCCTGCAGGCCCGAGCCTGCCCGGCCTGCAGAGGCTGTCGGAAGCAGGCCCTGGAGAGCCGATCTGCGCGCCTGCAGTGGCTGCTCGCAGGCAATTGCTAGAGATCCAGAATCAGCCCAAATTAAACACAGGGAAAACACTGAGAAGTGTTGAAACAATGGCTCCACCTGTGAGAGAGAATGCCTGAATACACTCAGATGGCCTGGTGCTTGGGGCCCTCCTGTAGATGAGGAGGCCAACCACAGGCTCCAGGGAATATTCACCTTTAAAACCAAGTACAAGAGAAGAGGCTGACTGCTCTCAAAACACCCTGGAGCCCCTGGTTACAGCACTGTCCTTGGCACGGCAATCCCCAATTCATGCTTTTAGTATTAGGCATAGAGATTTCATATTGAATGGATTTGAACTCAGCTTTATCCCCGTCCTGTGAATGTCCTGAACAGTGCACAAAGGCAGGAGCAGTACAGGGCCACATCTCCTTGCCAGAGACTGCAGCATCATCCCATGCAAGCCTGGCCTCCTGCCCCTTGCTAGACCTGCCCTCACAGTCACTATTTATCTCAGACTGAACTAAGAATATTGCCCCAAAGCAAAGATATTTTAAGCATCTGAACTCCAAAATACTTGGTCTGAGATCAACCCATAACAGGGAGTGATTTTTTTTAATTTGGTCACTGAAACAGAAAATCACTTTGTACAGTTGCCGATTCCCCAGCCACAGAGAGACAGTAACAGACTGTATGCACAGGAGTACAGGTATGGGGACATTATTTACACAAACCTGAAATTTAAAGAGGACTGTTGGGAGGAATGGGCTAAAAGTGGAAGATTGCTGAGGAGGATGGGATCAGAACAGAAGACTGGCAAGGAGGATTGTAAACACGTTCAAGTGACCTTGCAGCTGGGAATACGTAAAGTCTGGGGAGTAGTACTGCAGAAAAGCGCATACATTGTACGCACTGCTGTTTATGCTCTGTGTGTTTGGCAAGTAGTACATCTGTGCATAGATAACATAGGTGTTTGGTAGACTTGGAGGTGCCCTATAGGATGTGCTTGAGCTCCCAGCACTGGTATAGAGAAGATCAAAGAAAACCAGGGAGGATCACAGCATGGTGGTGAAAACTGCGCCTGTGCGAACCCTTGATAAACAGGTGTAAACAGCAGGCTGGTGATCTCCTAGCATGGACCCTGCTTAGCAGTGCCTGCATCCCTGCTTGTGTGCCTCTGCCTGGGTGTTGCTTCAGGGATCCCGTGGTAGGGGAGGGAACAAGAATAAATTTACTCTTTGCATTTTAGCTGTGGGTCCGTGGTTGTTCTGCTGCCTGCCTGTGCTGACTCACACAAGGACCAATCTTCAATCTTCTTATAGTGAACAACATTATATTTAAGTTAAAGAAGCAAACAACATGTGGTAAGGGGGAAGGTTGGAAAGCTGAAGATGGACAACCCAGACTTAGATATGGTTATCTGGAATATCAAGAATCTGTGTATCTCAAATATGTGGATTTGGGTATGGCCTGAGTTCAGAGTAACAGAAATTCTGTGACATCAGAACTTATGGGAAAGGAATTTGGTGTTGTACCACGTATGTCTGATGTGTACTGAGATAAAACAGATCTGTAAAAACAAAGCTATTAAATCCCGTATTTACACAGCCACTGAATTAAGTTTCTAAATCTAGGATAAACATCATAGCTTACTGTACTACAGGAAAAGTCACCATCCTTCTACTTCATGACAGTATTTTGATAGCCTTTGTATTTGTAGCCAACATAACATGATGCTGTTTTTTCTTATCAGCAGAATGGACTGAGAAAAAGAAAAGCAAAACCAGCCTCTGTGATGCCTCACAAAATATTTTCTTTCTGTTCAAGTTTTCCTACTGAAAGGGAAAGTTGTCTGTATCCAGGCTATGACAGATTTCAAAAACAGATTGTAAGAGGTTGTAATTTACAATAAAATGAAAGTGCTATTAGTCATGCAGTAAGGGCAACCCCTGTGTCCGTGCCAGGCCCCAGTGGCACAAACAATGACTTACCAGTGGCTACTCCCCACAGCCGCTCTTCTTGGAATTGGAACATCTGATATGTAAAACCCATTCCTTCCTCACCGATGAGGTTTTTGCTGGGGACTCTTACATCTTCAAAAAAGATCTGAGCTGTGTCTGATGACCTCATGCCCAGTTTGTCTATCTTTTTAGCAATGTGAATGCCTGAAGGAAAACATGATAGTATTCTGGAATTTAAGAATAAAGTAGGCCACATCCCATTTTTAAGAGTTTTCTCCATTTTATTTGACTAGAAAATCAGAAATTGCAATTTTAAAAGTCTTACTTTTCATTATGTCCCCAAATACTATTTGTTTACTAGTAGCAATGATCTTACTTCATGCACATCTCGAAACCATGCAATATTTATTTGCTTATGTTTGATTTTTAGTGCACTATAATAAAATGCTGGAATTCAGATCAGCAGTATTTACTGAGTGCCTGCACTACAGTGAAACAGTAAAGAAATATTTAATAACGACAGGAAACAGAATTATGTGTTAAGCTACAGCTAGAAAATTTCTACTCATGGAAATTCTCTTTGTTCTCTTTCTTCCACATTTATCCTTCCCTTTCTAACCTATTCTGATCTTTTCTGGTACCTGTAGCAGAAAGGGTTTATAATTTCATCATATCACTCTTTCCTAGTAATAAAAAAGTTAGACTCAAATTTATTTATAATTTTATAATTATAATAAATTAATATTCTAATATAATTAAATTCAATTGTAATTATAATTATAATTTAATACGAACATCCAACAATTCTGTATCAACTCCAAATTTTGTTAAGGTTATGTATCTTATGATGGCTTACAAATACTATTTAGTAATTTAAAAAATTTAAAAAAAGTAAAAACTAATTTTAAAAAGTAATTTTAAAAATATATATTTATATATAAAGCACCTATCACCATATTGATGAACACTCTTTGGAACCACTCTGATGGCAGGGGTAAGAACAGGAGTTGGCCTGTTAGTAACTCAGCACTTGTTTCCAAACAACTTAAAAAAAAAAAAAGAAAGCCACAAGACTTTTCCATTTAAACAGTCACAGAAGGGTTTATAAGGATCATGATTCATTCCTTGGAGTTTTCATGTTGACTTCCTTGTGAAGAGGGTTTGCTTCCCCACTGACCTCCCTATACAGCACAGACTCTGACCCAATGTGCAGATGTCTGCTGGAGATGAACCTGGTTCCTGCAGGAAAATCCTGTTGCAATCTCCATCCAGATCTCAAAATTGCTTCAGGTTTGGCCACGTAAGACTTCAGCTATGTAATCACACCAGGAAGGACTCCTTCCTGTTTTTTTTCCCAGCAAGCTTTTTTTTTTTCTACAAGTTCTTCCTTGATATTGTTTAGATGCAAGCATGGTTTACCACTGTGCCATGAGAGTTAGACAGCCATCCACTGATTTTTAATTCCCTTAAAGTCTTCAGCCTTTACCTCCTTGTTTTTCTGGGATTAACACATGAAAATTCTGCGTGGAAATGAAGAATGCTTCAGAGGTAAACGGAGGCCAACAGCCAGATAAGAGATTTGTGCAAAACATGCTGATTACATCTGCCAAGTCAATATGTGTAGAAAAAACATCCTCCAAATCAGTTCATATGGATTCTGCAGAAAAGCAAACGTTCTACTATCCACAGACATGGTATTCTAACCGGTTTTGTGATGGAGGGGTATTCTGGTATTTTTTTCCTCTTCATTTTATTTTTTTTACAATCCTCTGCTACTCTCTAACATGGCTTAGTAGGAGTTGGTCACTGCACAAATTGTTGTGGTCCCTCTCTGTACTTCCATGGCTTCCACACCTCTTTCTGATCTAAAACAGACCTCTCAAGCTCCTACTGACAGGAGGCCTTCAGCCATGTGAAAATTACTTTGGTTTTGCAGGCAGAAGTTGGCAGTCATTTCTTTCAAATTCATCCTCTCTGGCAGCACTGAATAAGATTATGGAAAGTTTCATTTCTCAGCAAAGCAGAGATGAAATACTGACACTATTTCCAAATGCCAAGCCTGCTCTCAGAAGAACATCCACATAGACTTCCACACCTTCCACTCAAGACTACTCCACTGGCCAATCTATAGACAGATTATGCGTTATGAATATTTGTTTTGATAAGTGTTCAATGTAGGAAGAAAATTGGAACATCTCTTGGATTGAAAATTATCCAGCAATTTGCACCCAGTCATGCCAGAAAAGCATCTGTGGTTTGTTTCTGTATAAAAATCAGAGTTAAACAAACACACACTGAAACCATCTACGGGCCCAAATGATTTCTGGAACATCTTTTCCTGTTGGAATATTACTGCTTGGTTTCTTTGAGAGTCTCAGAGATCATGCCTTTGGTCTACTTCCATCTGTTTTTATGTAATCATTGCTCCTTGCCCATATGAAGATGCACTTTCTGATTTTGTTATTGGGACGTTTGCTAAGGACTCTGCTGGACAAAGGGTAACTGCAATCACTCCTACGGTGTGCTTCCCCAGACCCACATAAGGTAACAACTATTGAAGAAAGCTCTTACAGGTTTGGTTAGAGGAGCTAAATGTGTTAATGACTTCTATCCATACTTCTTACAGATTGGGTTGTGTGTTCAAGTTTCCTGAATCCAGCAGCATTCTTTGGTTGTTGCACCTTACCACTTTCACTTGCTCTTAGATTAATTCACGTTTCTCATTTAGAAGGAGGCCAATCTGCATCAGCCTCACGTAGTGTCTGTTGCTAGCGTATGTTTTACATTTTCTCTTTTTTGAAGATACTGATACATAATCATCTCTCTATGATATGGACATCAAAATCTTCCTTTACTTCATTTAATTATTTTCGCTCTCTTCATAAGGGGTACTATATACTAAAAATTACCAGCAGCAGTAGAAATCATCTGCCCAAATAATTCCCATTTTGTCTGTATTAAATAAATCACAAGCTATCTAATAACATACATATCTCAATCTAGCAAGGCCAAGTGCCTGACTTACTAAAATCACTCTAACAGAGCCATTTGTGCTACTTGTGCCAAGAGCACTGAGATGGATTGATACATCTCTTCCTGGGCAGTTTTTCCCTGGTGTCTTTGATTTTTCTTTCTCTCCCACTCCTCCAGCCTTCTGACAATCTCTTTTTATTTCCTTTATTCTATCTTGAGAGAATGGTAGTTGCTCTCTCCTGCCACCATTTAGTGCCATTACAAGTGGAAAGAGACACATTTTAAATTGCAACTTCAGAAACATGCTCTTTCCCCTTCCCTGGATGCTCTTCTCTTTATTATCTCCTCTTTGCAATCTATCCAAGTGCTATCTGACAACTCACAGGACAAAGCAGTGCACAACTACGTCCCAGATTGGGGCTGCAAGCCATTTGTCTATGTATCTTATACACAGACACTTCATACTTTGCTAGATTTTCTCTGCTAGATTTTCTTTCATCGCATGAGAAATTAAGCTTTTTTTTTTTTTTTAAACATGATTAGTATGAGGAGCATTCACCTGCCTAACCACAGTTATCAAAATTCCCTTTATGAGAGAGGTATTCAGCAATGTTTGTCAAATCTAGTCCAGGATTTTCTTCAACCCAGAGTAGATGCTGTACAAACCTAAAATTAGAAGAAGGAAATCCCACTTTGTATCTCTAATAATTACTGGTTGTTGAAGCTAATAATTCATTTCACACTTGTCATTTTTTTTCTTGCATCGCATTATGCATGTATGAAACAATTATGTTTTTGTGAAAAACACTAGACTTCCATCTCATCCCAGCTGCTAGCAAGGAATGAGTTACCATTGCGCCGTGGATCCCTTCCTTCCCCTGCCAGATTGCCTGGTGACTGCAATCAGACGTAACACACTTGTTCTCCACTGCACTTGTTCTTGAGCTTTGACATACATACATCTATAGGTGTTTCATAGCATATCCTTCTGTGATGTCCTCTAGACACTTCCTGTACAGTCTTGGTCTGCTGCCCTCTAAGAAGAATGATCTTTGGCAGATACACATCCTTAGGATGTAATGAAGCAGCTGGAGCTTCCTCCTCACATCTGTGTCAAATGGCAGCCTTTTTCGTATTTTTCCTCTTTGTTTCCCTGAAAATTTCACTTCTGATGTGAAATCCCACCCACTGAGCGCAATCAACCATCTCAATACTTCATTTCAAAAGGTCACCTATCTTGGTCTAGTGACCCTTCTGGAGGTCCATATCTATATCACACAGAAGAATGAAAGCATTGCACTTTGATGGGTGCAATTTATATTTCTAGGAAGACTTCTACATCTCTGTGCATCAACTTCAGGTGACTCAGGCAATTTTTCTCCTCAAAATGTGTTTACCACAGGTAAAGCAGGCTTGCATGTAGGTTGTGTGGCCTAAAAATAACCCCCCATAAAGCTACAATGATTCATGTGTCTTTTTGGAATAAGCAAAGTACCTGAAAACCTCCAACTCAATTTCTCAATATCTGATCCACCTGTAACAGTGGGTTGGCTGCTTTGGTGTTTCTGGAAAGCTGACTTCAGAGCAGTATTGCATTTGCACTCTGACTCTTTCATGAAAAAATCACAAAGAGGACTTTATGCAGATGGCTGATGATGGTCATCTGGAAATTCTGGGAGATTCTGGCTCTAAGTTACCACATTCATTCATCACTTATGGGCCAAAGTCAACAGGTGAATCAGCTCAGGTCAGTCTTCTGTGAGCTTCCATTCAAACCCTGTTTTGCATGAGCAGTTTAGAAACTCACAACCCACTAGCTTCATTCCCAAAGCAACTTGCTTACTTCCTTGACTTACTCCATATTCAAATTCACTTGTAAGAAATTCTGAAGTGCTCTCATCACTCTATATTGCAACACTGGAGACCTGAGATTTTGTTCTCAGTCTGATCCCTGAAGTAAACATACAGACATTCACTTCACTGCCATGGCAATTTCCCCACACGTTAAATGCAGGTAATGACATATATTTCATGCAAAAAATACTCCAAATTGAATGAACAAGAATGCCATAGGTTTTAATATTTTCTTGTCACCCATCGTCATATTTATCATGCCAGCTTAAAGATTAGAACTTCCTAAAAATCACTAGATCTTTTTAAAAGAGAAAGACTATTTTCTAGAAATTAGCAAACACTTAATTAAATCAGTTAGAGGATACCTTGTCCTGTTTTGTGTTCTTCAAGAATGTTGGAAACCAAAAAGGTTTAAAACCTTTAAAAGGTGTTAAAGCTATACAAAATTAAATTTCAATAGCGAGAAAATTCACTGTAAAAGGTTCCTGTCAACATAACCTTAACTCTATCCTCTTTGAACAATGTCCTTTATGCATACAACACATTACTGCTGCAACGTCTGCAAACTAACCAGGAACAGACCCCCCGTGGACACTGAAACTTGTACCCCTTAGGTGAGGATGTATTTCACTGTCTTCACCCAAACTACAAGTTTGTTCTTCAGAACCAAGTCCCTGCTTCTAAGATCTTAGAAGCCTTCACTCCAACCCACATTTAATTTGCAGACTATTCTGTAATTTAAACTGATAATGATAATAACCCCCTGGCAAAAAGATCCCTTTGCAGAGCAAAGCCCAGAAACTTCAGCAATTCTTGTTGAAATGGCATACCCTGGACACAGCTGCACTCCTCTTCAGCAAGTCCCCCAGGATGGGTGGCGCAGCATGGTTACCAGAGGAAGATCAGGACCTTCCACACAACAGAATCACAGCACAGCACTGCATCCTTCTACTGTTCAATACAGTTGGTCAGTAAACCCACCTCAAGGGAGTCAAACACCGTCCATGGGCTCCTAGGAGGTAGGTGTTGGCATGCGGCGTAAGATTGTTTGGGAAAATATTTCCCAAGTTCAAAATCTCTAAATTGCTTATCCTTTTATTTTCAGATGTTTGAAAATCACCTTCAGTATTTTCTGAAGAAGTACGACAGCAAGCTTAAAAATACTTCTTGAGTCATTGAATAGTAGTCTATATTCTATAATAATAGTCTATATTCTATTCACAAGTCTTCATATAAAACGGGAAGGAGTTTAACACTATATGGGAAATGATTTGAGAACATCTTACATATAGTTCATACATAGCAAAGATCTATGGAAATTGAGTAATATGTTATTTGCTTTGAGGACTGTTTGGAACTTCAAGTCTTTTCTGGACAGAAAACCAAAATAAAAGTTTTGTGGAACTTCTCCAAAACTAAAAGACATTGGATGTTGTAATTAAAAAAAAAAAAAAATTGGCTCTATTTTTAATGATTTCTTTAAGGCATTAATTTTGTCCTTGGCAGTGACTTAATTTGTCGATTCATTCTCACAGAAGGTTATGAAATACTCCCATGCAAATGCATCTGAACAACTTTTCTAAATTTACTTTGGGGAAAAAAAACTCTCCACATAAAATGGCTTGGGAGTCCCAAGCTGAAGTCTGTGAAATATTTAATTTCCTTCTCATTTGCTCTTTTCCCCTCCTTTTTTGTGGAAGTGTGGGTGCAAATGCATTTCAGAATCAACTTTGTATGACAATGAAACAATTCAGAAGAGCATTTATGGGTGTAGTCCTTTACCTTTCCTTCTTGTATTGTGCACACACAAAAACACCAACCAAATCAAATTAGAAGAAAAAAAGAGTTCTGTGTTATTACCAGGTAGATTCATTGGCAGACATATGAGAGATTTATTTCGATGGGGAGGTCCTTCCCTCGTATTTGCCAGCAGGCACATCCAGTCCGCTTGGCACCCAGATGTCGTCCACATCTTGCCACCATTTATGACATATTCATCGCCTTTTCTCACAGCTGTTGTCTTGATATCTATTTCAAAACATAAGAAATGAAGGGTTGTTCTTGGGAAGGACGGATAAGCTGGTCCCTGTATGACTGGCTGAGTCAATCCCTTGTTCTCAGACAGACAACCAATATTCACCCCCCACTTCATGCCCCCCAAGACCTCAGCCTTCCAGGCTGCAAAAGTCAGACCCACCTGGACAACTCTCCTTGAAGACAAGCCAGGGAAAACAGACCACTTCTCTCACCCTCCTTTAGACGAGAGTCTTCATCCCAGTGGATGAAAGCAGAGAGCTCTCTGTAAGTAAATTTGGTCACCCAAAACTCAGGCCAGAAATATTTCAGTCTGAGGTGATCTATTACGCATTTCTGTTACTGTGTACGTTAGTCACTGACAAGGCCACTAATTTCACTGACCCAACTTAAACAAACACAAGCCTCAATATCTGTGTATGCATAAGGATATATATACACGCACTTCCTGCATGCTCTAGGTCAGAATAGCGTAATAAATTCATAGCTAGTAAACTTTTAGAAGGTCAAGTTTAAATCTTAAGGTTGTCTGTACATGAAGGAGTTCTAAACACCTGCTACTTATACCCCATGGCATAAAAAAAACAATGTTATTTTCATTCATGAGTGTTCACATCACTGCAAGCAGCCCTAGATGCAACAGACAGCAGGAGTGAATCATGAGTTACTGTTTACACTCCAGCAGAATTTCCAAAGAGCTGACTTTTTGCCCCTAAAATTGAATTTCTTCCACTGAAATCCCAACTGAAGAAGGCTCTCCAACAGATATCTAGCTATAAGTTGGTGATGGTATGAAAGAACCCAAGCAAACCCCCAATAGCACTTGTAAATCTAGTAAGACTATAAAGTGCATTAGAGCTCATCTGCTGAGGGAGGCAGTAGACTTGGAGGGTAGGAGTCAGACGCAAAGTGGAGTAGGCAACCACATTTAAGTCAGCTGGTTATACCTTCATACACGCCCACCTCAATCTGCACATGAACCTTCTTTCCAAAGGCTCTAAACTCAAAACAAATCAAAACCAAGCAAGTGATCTTCATTTACAGGATAAACCTAATGGCTACCTGGGGATAAGGTCAGCATGGCTGAAAAGAAGATTTGTTAATGATGAAATGGGAAAAATGGTGGGAGAAAATTGTGTAATAGTGTAAGACAAAGAATTTGCAGATATAGCTATGGATAAATGAACTTACAAAAGTGTAATGATGCACAGCAAGAGATAGTACCAATGTGGATAAAACCAGCAGCAATCTAGCTATTCATTTAATGAAAGGACTATGCCAAATCTGTCCAAGGTACTTGATGTTGAATCTGAATAATAATGAAGGCCAACAAAGTGAAGGAATCCAAAGTGCTGATGCTGGTAATACATGGACACAGACACTGGACAATCATATACCTGGAGACTAAACATTATGCGAAGGACACAAAAGAGCTGGAATAAGAAACATGGCACGACTAGCGTAAAAAGGACGGGAGCATACACAGTGATTTACATCACACATCCCTTTGTTATGGTACAGCTACTAAAAAGATTAGATTGAGGTCGCCTGGAAGGTCTGCAGAGGAACACTGAGTACTACAGTGCTTTCACAAATATAAACAGCATTTGCAAGCATGGCGTCACAAGAGACTAAATTCACAAATACAGATTAAAGAACAAATGCTTTACTGATGGGAATGTTCAAGTATTCTCAAGCATGATGGTTGACAGTTTCCTTCAAATACCTGAAAAATGACTACTTAAAATCAACTTATGAAGAGTTTAGTATCTTTACCCTTAATTAAATTAAAGATGACTAAGTCAACAAGTAAGTTTTAAATTTAAAATACAGCAGACTTTGAAAACTTACTTAACAATTTACTAAAGTCAAGTGGACTCAGTCTCGGGGATATGGTTATTAAGATTCTCTGGCATACTTGACTATAATTATTCTCCCTGATAGAGCACAACTCTGGGAAAAGGCTACTTCAGTGGGTGCTCCATAACTCATTTTGGTAGGTCCACATCATTGGCCTTGTGATGCCTATATCTCAACAGCTTACAAAGCATGCTGTGTGGGTCCCTTCTAGGAAAGACAACAAGGTACTTGACAACACTGAAAGGCATATGAAGCAGCTAGTGCCAAATAAGCAACCAGAGCTGGTCATTTCACCGTTAAAATCACAGCATATTTGAGACTCGGGTTTTCTTCTCCAGTGTGCTGTTGTCTCTATAGCCATGCATCTAAATAGATTTGACAAAAGGCAAGGTTGGCTTCAACTCTGAAGGTCAATCTTATGATCACAGATAGGCAACACATATCATTTATGTCAAAAATGAAAAACATATCTGGAATTTACATCATCAGCACAGGAGAAAAAAAAAAACTTGCATGAAATAGCTTCAAGTTTAACAGAATGAATAATTGCTTCAAAAAACAGGAGGTGGCCTACAGGAAAGTAAAGAGATTAATCATCAAAGCAAGTTACAGTTTGAAGGTCAGAAGGTAAGAACTGCCATAGGTCAAACTGAGTTAAATCTTGCAGATAAAAAACAACAAAATTCAAAAAGATTAAGGCAGCAATCAAAAATGTTTCAGCCACAGAAATGAAAAAAGAATTAGAAATAACATGAGGCATGTTGAGGATGCCTCAAAACTAAAGAAATATTTCACATGCAATTACAAAAAGATTCACAATATAGCTGACAAAGGAAGGCATCTACAGGAAGGGCTGTGCAAAATTAAAATTAGTGAAAACACAGGTTGTTGGTCATAGTAATCTGCAAAGCCTCAGAATACATTTGGAAACAAAAGATAATTCAGTTTACCAGTAATACTTTATTTGAAACCAACCTGATACAATTATTATGAAAATGCATTTTCTAGAGAAAATCAGAAAAGGAAAGAGGTCCTGTTGGATCCAAGCAAACTAAAATATGATGTTATTAGGCAACTATGAGTTAGATTTTTTGTAAAGCTGAAAATTAGGGCAAAAGTGGAAATGTGGGTAAGGAAATTGGCAAAGGGGAAATTACATCAGATTGCATTAAAAGAGGAAGTGCTGACGTGCGGGGAGGGTACTACTGGAGCTCTTCCTTGGATATGAGCCTTTGGATGAAACCTATTGCATATTTCCATTAATGATCTTTAGAAGAAGAGCAGGCATAAACCAATGAAATTTGTTGGTGACACAAACTTGGGAGACATCACCAACACAGGTAACTGAGGTATCGGCCAGAAAGAAAGGAATGATCTTGAGTTTTCAAAGTCAACATGGCAAGTACAAGCACTTAGGCACAAGTACTAAGAATTACTGCTGCATCTTACAATATTTCACTAGAAAACCAGTAATGAAGATGATCTGCATAGTTAATCACAATTCACAAGCCAGAAAATTGCTGTGCAACAGAACAGATCAGAGGCTAATATTTCTATTAGGGCTGAAAAAGTATTTGTGTCATTATAGACACCCCATGCAATTCTGTTTTTTCGTGCTCAAAAAAGATAACCTAAAGCCAGAAAAGCAGGACGACTGAATTCCACTGAGAAGATATGGGGCAAGATATGTATGTCGAAGAGGCAGACATGAAAGGGATTACGTGGTGCAGGTGTCTGCAAGACAGCTTGAATACAGAGAAAGTCTCTCACATGATGTGCTCTTACGTATCCCCCAAAGACTATCAGCAAAACATCATGTAAATTGAAGAATAATGGTGAGATAGAAAGAGACAAAAATCATTAGAGCTGATGCACATATTTGTGCTTTGTGGTACCATGAACCCTGAAATTAGAGTAAAGACAGACACTTTCTACCCTGACTGTTCTGTACCGTTCTGCTTCTCAAGCCATCTTTGTGCTTGTTTTGTTGTATATTGTCAATATTATGTACACGATACAATAACTACATTTGAAAGCAGGCAGTTGCTCCTTTAAATTGACTTGAAATTTACATAAGACTGAAATACACAGTCTTTTTTATTCTGTTGAATTTTGAATAAATTAATTGCAGGCTTCTTTCTCACGTAGAGAAAAACTTTTTTCTTCTGTGTTCTAATCAGTTTCAGTAACTTTGGAACCAGCAGAAGAAACTGCTACAGACACCTACTCCATGCCATTCTTCAGTTTAAAATACACCAGCTCCCACTACAGGAGCATGTCCCCAAGCTTCACATGTGAACAGCTGCTTTACTTAGTGCCACTTCTTTCATCTAAGGGGGACAAACATCCCAATAACAACATGAGAAACCAAAGGGAATATCAAATACAGTTTTACACGGCTGTATTATAAGGCAGCATGCTCTCAGCCATTTCTTTTGAAAGCCAGTCTGTGTGGCATAATCAAATGCTCATTGTTAATTATCCTCTTAAAAGCAAGACACTTTTTAGGAGGAACTGGAGCTCTTTTAAGACATTTGCCCTACTAGTTAGTTTATGCTTCTGAGTGGTACTGGCCTCCAAGACTGAAAAGGCCATTCCTGTCCCAAGGATTTGGGGCAAATTTGAGAGCCAAGCCTGAAAAATGTAAGGCCTGTTCAGGTGGACAAGTGCTTTAAAAAGCACCATCAGCTGAAGCGGCCTAACCGCGCCGAGTGACAGATCCTCTCCTGATGTGGCTTACAGAAGGACCGGTCTGTGGGAGCGGGTCTTGAGCATTGCTCTCTCTAACTTATCTTTCCTTCTCTTTCCTTCTCTGGAGATATTCAAGACCCGTCTAGACGCCTACCTGTGCAGCCTGCTCTAGGGAACCTGCTGTGGCAGGGGGGTTGGACCCGATGATCTCTGGAGGTCCCTTCCAACCCCTACAATTCTGTGAATCTGTGAATCTGTGACTACTTTAAAGCTAGGCTACTGCAAATGACACAGTATCCTTGCCTCATGCAAAACAGTGCAAGTGAGAAGATAAGCTAGTGCTGCTGAGGCCTAAGTGGCCCATTTAGTTACCCTTTAGAAGCACTGTAAGCTGGTTTCTGGATTTATACCAAGGTTTTCCTCTTCCATGACAGGTGAAAAAGCATCATCTTTTCATCCTGCAGTCTGTCTCACTGCGGCACTGACAGTCTGGGTTCATCAGATAAATCACAGTCCATTTCAAATTTTTCTTTAACTGTATTAATCCAAGTGTATCATGCCAATTAAGCTAGATGATAAGCAACATGCAGCTGAAAGAATTATTTATGTTACTTATTATCTGGAACACTGCCTCCAAAAATTACAATCATATTTGGAAAGTTTTGATAATCAGGTAATTAAACTAGAGAGGCATTAGCTAAAATAAATGATGTTGCGTTTCCTACATCAGAAAACCTCAAATTTCAAATTATTTTAATGAAAAACAAGCCTATAAAAATTATGGAATTTTCTTATGAACAAAATCAATTAACTGAAAAGGAAAATGGTACTACAAGGAGATTTAGCCCCTTTATTTCATTATCCCCATTAACTCTCTTGAAAACTACTTGCTGCACCTTTGGTCTAATACTGAACAATTATCTATTTGTCTTGAGAAAAAAACATGAGCTTGATCAAGGAGATGGACATAGGAATCAGTTTGGTTGATGAAAAACTTCTGTCAAACTCAGTGATTTTGTCTGCAGGAAGAAGTTGTCTCTATAATTTGTAAGTGCACTGTGTTCAACTTAGCCATCCTTTGTCCAAACAGCAAAACCTCTAAAGCGGTTTCTTGTCATTCCCTTTTCCTTGATGCCTACAATCCACAGTCAGATGAGATATCTTTTACTACAAAATCTGTTGTAATTTAATTGTTCAAATTAACTACTGCCTCAGGCACTTCAGAATGGTAGTTTCATTTGTCCATGTTTTTAAACATATTCTTGTACTGAAACAAGAAAAATAGTTTCATGCAAAGTAACTAAATCACAAAGCTCATACATTTGACATGGCAAATTCTTCATTAGCTCTAAATAAAATAATTGCCAATTCAGACACATTTTCGCTGCACAGAAATGACTGAAGGGGCTGAGGTGAGGTAAGAATGAGCTAGAGGAACTTATTGCAAAAGTGTGATGCCATCATTGTCAGAAGGGACTAGCTCTGCCGTTTGTCCACATTCAGTTGCACTTTAAGGAAGTGCAAGTTTTGTACATTTGAACAGGCCACACACCGTATCACATACCCTGCAGGTTTGCACAACTGACGGTGGCTGTGCAACTACAGGAGGTGCCAGAGTGTGCCCTGCCAAGTGGTGAGCTTGGACAGAACAGGGGAGGTACCAGAAGCAGAAGGATGAAAATGCTAGGAGAAATCTTGGGTCAGCATGACAGCTGCACATTAATCTGTTGTGCTCAGCCTATATCTATTTATTCACTGACATTATGTTTATTTATTCACTGGAAAACACATTCAATTTGCTTTTGGAGGAATCAGACGTATGTGTTATTGCTCTTGGAACATTACTTTTGTGCCTTCACACCACACTATCCTTTGTAATTCTTACAAATGCTAGTGGCAAGGGGAAAGGTCAGTGAAACCAGATTCTTTCCATTAAAATACCAGGCTGTCTAAAACTGTCAATTTGCTAGGTTAACTTACTTGCGACATCTGACCCAGCTCCAGCTTCACTGATTCCCAAGCAAGCCACAAAATCTCCAGCTATAGTTGGTATGAGGAACTGCTTTTTCAACTCATCAGAACCAAACCTGCAACAATACAATGAAAAGATAGAATATTAAAAGCTTTTGAAGGTAAATTTTATTTACAAGATACTTAAGAATTTTGTTTTGTGTTTTGTGACACAGTAATCAATTTGTCCATGACTAGGTGAAATCTATTCCGAAGCCGAAGACAGAAGAGACCAAAGCTATGTCCAGAAGCTATGAATCAGAGTCTTCACTGGAAGTGCAGCCACAATCATTTTAAACACGGCTTTTACAAGTATTCCAGCATCTTCCAGAGAAATGTGTGGTTCAGATGCCCTGAATCAGATCTTTATGACTGCTGCTTTGAGAGCTATCACCTAAACAAATGTAGGCCCTAGAGAAACCTCAATGCTCCTGCACTAGTCTGCAGCCAGCCACGATTGAGGACATCCTCTCTGCGTATCTTCTGACTTTTGCACTAGCTCTTTGGTCAGTTTTAGTGGTGACTGAAAAGCTATGACACATGATAGCCACCTTCTGCAAATATCTGTACGTACATTATATTTATATCCCACATCTGCATTTAATTCATACAGTGAAATCCATTAGTGCTTCTTCCCAGCCATTCTTGTAGTCCCCACCAAAATAAAAAGGGAAACAGCAAATTGTTGATGGCATTTTAACACAAAAAAGTCACTTGGACATATTATTAATTAACATGTGCTATGCACACGTTGTTTAGACTATGATTCTAGTCAGTTTCAAAAGGAATGAGAAATACAAAACTATAGTGCTTCTTGTCAAAACAGTGACCTTTACTAGCCAAATCTGTCAGCTGATGGAAAAGAAATGCTAGGTGTATTTGATAAAACCTTCCCCCTGAGGAACCTAATCTTAATTATCACTAATGAACACCCACTTTTAAAACACCTAAAGCCAACGCTCAGGGCCACCAGCTGCCTGCCCTGAGGCATACAGGCCATGGCACTTTCCAGACAAGGAGGACCAAACATCTCTTTGAGATGCCACAAGCATCAGAAAAGCAGCATTTGGCAGTAGGGCTGCTATTTCTTTGGGGAGATGCCAAGAGCACCAAACACTCCCCTGGGAACAGGAGGAGGCTGCTGAGTCTCAGTCCCTGGGGGAAAGGAATAGGCACCCTCGGGCAGGGAAGAAGAGCACGGATAAACTGTCTGCAAAAGGACAGTTGTATCACACCCACTAGAGAAGCAATGCCTGTCTCCCCATTGTCCTTCCCCCCCAAAAGGCAGAAAAGGCTGCTGAAGGTCAGCCTGCTCTCACCCAGAGATGTCCCTTCTCCCCAGAGGGATGCCAGCAAAGAAGCTTGAAGGCTGCTGTGTAACAGTGCCTTATTTATTATTAATAAGGCTCCAGGCAACAGTGATTCCTTCCCTGAATGAGATTTTTTCGTAATGTTTAGCTGCCTTTGCCCATTCAAAATGTGGTCCACCTCGTTTCATGGTTGATTTTTTCTCAGTCAACTTCCATTGGTTTGGTCTTGCAGCTTGAATGGTGAGTTCATGATCTTGTTCTTGAACCTCTCCTGTCCCAGCAAGAAAAAGTTCTTTGGTCGGGAGACCTCTCTTCTATGAGCAGAAATCCATAAAAGCCAAGTTTCTCCTCAGTCCCCTCTTCAGTAAGAGGCTTCTCAGGTCATCATTTCCATGAATCTCCTTAGGCTCATCAGCTGCCTAAGCAGGTTGCAGATAGCTGGGCTCTCCTTCTAAAATACTGGCACCATACTTCCAAAGGAGCAATGCCACTTTACCTAGGGCTGACCCTTTCTCTCTGCTTTCACTCTGCCACAAAACAGTCAAAGGACATGAGAAGGCCAGAGCCCTGAGTGGGAGCTGGCAGACATATTCACTTCGTGCACACAGGCAGCTCAGCTCCTAGCTCTGTCCCTGCTGATAACAGTCACAGCTGCAATCCCAAATAAATACAAGAAGTGAGCTCGGAGTGTTTATTCCTTCTCCCAGCATACTGGGACAAAGTCCACTGGTCTGTTATGCAATATATATTTTTTTTATTTTTTTATTTTTCCTTAGGACATGATCAAGTACAGCCAGCTGCACACTCTTTAGAAAAAAAAAAAAAAAAGCACAACAAGAAGAAAACTTAGATTATGAGAGGAGCTAGCAGCATTGCCTATTACGGATTTCTGGCAATGCTTACAGATGCTTAAAACTTTGCCAATCTTTAGTTATTTCAACAGAGGATTTCCATGACAAGAACTTTCCTCAGAATAATGTTTTGCGTTTGGTATCTTTGTTTGCTTGATTTAAGTTCCAGAAAACAGTTCAGCTCTTCCCAAAAATGAGGCTGGAGAAGTTATTTTGCAATTAAAAAAATAGTCTGGCAATGCTATCTTCAGAAGATCACGCTCTGAAGGAAGCATGTGCAGCCCAGCAAATGGCTAGCTTCTGTGTTAGATATATGTTGTTTCTGTAAAATTCTACCCATCTTAAACACTTCCCAGAAAGGTATCAGGTTTGCATAAATGCAATACCCACTTCTTTCCAGTTTAACAACTCCAGCATTAGACAACTCTGTTTGCAATGAAATCTTGCTCTGGCTCAAGATAGACCAGATTACGTCTGCTTTCTGCTCTGGGGCCATACCCCAGCCTTATCATCCCTCTAAAATACACTCTGATGCACGTGCATGCCTATAGATATACACACACACAGAGTCTACAGTCAATAAGCTAGAGCTCCTTGCTGATGTTGGGTAAACCAGAAGTCCCATGTGTGAAATTCTAACACATTAAGAGCTGCATGGAAGTGGTCCATCCTTTCTTGCTCCACACTTGGTAAGTAACATTAACAGAATGTCATGAATACAGACACAAAAATGACAGTGATATACAACCTTGTAAATTGTGGATAAAAGGTTAAAGAATTATGGTGAAATGGAGATGGAAGAACGTTTCCTTGATCCACATAGTTTTGTTTATGTGCTCTGCCAATTAGAAAATGGCAGTCAGTTTTATTAATCTCAAATACATATAAAAATATGGTTTCTGACAGGTTAGATTGCTACATTGAATGAAAATATGTCTATTGCACATCACTGTTCTGACATAATTGGGCTGATAATCACCTTGTTAAAACTGCAGATCTTACTTTTGTTTCCTATGCTTCTGGGAGAAAAATGCTGAGATGAAGTGAATTAATTAAATCAGTAAGGGAGGTTCTGAGCAGAACTGACATCGTATGATACATTATTAAGTGCAAATTGAAATTTTGAATATGAACAACTGCAGGCAGTTGTAACACTGCTCTCAGCATTTGATCAACTCAAGCTTTCTTGCACTGGAGCTCACACGTTCAAGAAATATAACCCACTCCAAGGTCTCACCTGGGCTTCTAGACCACTTGAAAGGGAATATAATACTATATCCCTGAAGAGGATTAGAGGTTTTCTAAACAGTCATTTCAAGAACTGCTGTGAGAGAAAACACTGATCCTGATGCACATCAGTGTATTCAAAAGGACTGAAGCTGGACCTTAACAGTGCAGCAACTTTAAAAGAACTACTCAACACCGAAGCAGAAATAAAGCAAAAAAAAAAAAAAAAAGTTTTCAGATGATCTATGCATTATTCTACGGTATGTCAAAGACAACACAGTAATTTGCTCATGGACTTCCCAGGAATATAAAGACTTCCTTTACCCAAAGAAGGGATTCACTCTGACCTACTGTCCCTTTCCTTCTTACATACTAGCAAGAGGTGAATTTCTCCCAATTCCCTTTCTATTCTGCTCCCAGACTCAAACTATTAATAATGCAGCAGCCATGAGCCATGTGCGATGCTTTTGCTTCAGTGTAATCTTGCACAGGCATCCTACCACCTGAGGTCTAGTCCCAGCTTAGCAGCACTCTGGGTCCTCAATGTATATGAAAAGAAACACCAGAAAACAAAAGGGAAGAAATGCTCGTTACAGTCATGGTAAGAAATGCATGGCGAACAGCAGCAAGCACCCTTGGGTAGCACGGAACCCTCCTTACAATCAGTAATTTGCATAACCTGGCTTTAAAAGAATCCGCACTGCAATCAGCTTTCTCTCTGTGAGTCCCTACTTCAGTCAAGATAAGAGACATGAAAGTTTAAAAATACCACATTTAGAAAACTTATTTACTTTTTGTGAAAGACATCATAAGAAAAAAAAAGCAATAAGAAAAGTGCTGTGGCTCCCCGTTTTTATCAAGCCTTTAAGCTCCAGTTATTTGAAGATTTTATGAAATAAATTGCTCAGTTTGAGCTGCAGCAACATTCTGAAAAGAATACAGATGAGAAGTCCCTCTCGACTACCTGAAGAGTTCTGGTTCAGAACAATTACGTCAATCTTTTATTTATTTAGGAATGCATTTTGCACTGAAGTGCAGGTATTGTAATACAGGAGTCAAATTAAAGATTATCCTCTTCACACAATGCTGTTTTTAAGGGCTACTCATGTAGCTGGTGTCCTGCTGCTCTCACACCGGCTCTGGAGACCTCAAGGCTGCCCACCAGACAACCTGCCACCACAGCATGGCCAGGCTGTCACCACGAGCTGGAGAACCCTCAAAGGTACAGCACCAGAGTGAAGCTGTTTTGAGAAAAGTTAATCAGAAGCAGCTGCTTGACTTCATATTGCCCCATGGTGCCCATACTGCTCTGGCCAGGCTAGACCCAGAAGCTCTTTCACCACGTTTGTACCCCAGTGTGGACAACCTCTAACTTTCCACCAGGCTTATCAGCACAGGCATGGTCTCACCCAGATGTGGGCGCCCAGAAGGGCACTTATGAGACCTGGAAAAACAGAGGACAATGACCATGGGTGGTACAAATATTTCAGATCTATTCTTTCAGGCTCCTCAGCTAATAGAACTTTTCTTTATTTCTACTCAGTTCACCTGTAAATAGTCTCAGTTATAGCTCAGGGCAAGACCCGGCATGCTAACAAATTAAGTACCAAATGAGAGACAGGACAGACGACAGGAGGTTCCAAAGGAGCACAAAACCAAGTTTCCCTTATACTATGCCCATGGGCAAGCCACCCAGCTCTCAAATAACCTCTTCTGATTTTCACCATTTTCCCACCCGATTAAGTGGATGATCCTGCTTTTCAAAACTGCTGTTCTGATCATCAGCTGCAACTTGTATCCCTTACAGCAAACAGGAAAAGAGACAGTAAAATCTTATTTTCTTTGACATTAATTCTCAGATATGCCTCTGTTCAGCATGGAGAAAGAACCTGCAATAAGTAAGCCGATGAAATAGAAAAACACTCTCTTCCCACCAAAAAATCATCACTATCCTTAGTGTCTTCCTGCAAATAAAAAGAAAAAAAAATCAAGCAAAGTTTAATGCCTACTGGTGAGATAAAAGATCTTTATGCTGATCTGGTATCACTATGGATGTGTCACACTACAGGTCTGTTTACAAGCCCAGGAAAATGTATTTCATTCACTGCCTCAGCAGAGAGCTGCTTTTTCCACTCTACTTGTAAGCATGAAAGTGAGCAAGGTATTATATCTGGAATGCATTTGAAAGATCTGACAGAGAGTTATGTTCAGTACCAGGCACATCACAGGTCAGGTCACTGTTGACAGAATATTTTGCATTTTGTTCTCAAATGTAGAAGTGCTACTGCTTCACTTGGAGGAATCTGGAAAAAATGGAGCTGTCTGGGTATCTTTCAGTGAAGCACAATTATTTTCTCCTGTATATGTCTGCACAACAGAAGTGCATATAAATCAAAATCTTCAGGGTTGCTTCCAAGTATGACCATGAATACAACTTTCTGAAGGTTGTCAGAAAAAAAACACATAAAGAATGAAGTGAAAGGGGGCAGGACAGTGAACAGGCAAACATATGGGTGACATTTTCAAAACTACTATGCTCTTTGTAGTTTATATAATTAAAACTGTTATTACAGTGTAGTTCCCATTTAACTGAATATCTCAAAGATCTTTACTATCTAAGCCTTGCAACAGCCTCTCACTGGAGCAAAAAACCCATGGAAGTAGAAGAAATAGCATCAGGAAACATCCTGACTTTTGATATTTTAAGACTCTGTTTTTCCAAAATTTGAAAATGTAAAAAGCTGTATATTGCGTGCACGCGCGTATGCATATGTGCATCCATCCATTCAAACTACTGCATTGTCTATATATCTAACTGAGGGAACACCTGTAATTTATGTTGGCAGTGTATCTTCATGACATATCACATTCACTGAGTCAGCTCCCAGGTGCACTCATACATGCTTGACGAAAGCTGAATAAAATCCAGATTTTGGAAAGCCAATAAGAGGCTTCAGACTTCATTTTAAAAGCTCTATAGGGGATGTAGTACTGTTTACTTTGTGCATCATTGATGCATCATGTATAACAATACTTAGTGAAGATGTAAAATTTGGATTAACTCTTTGAACTTGTTTGGGACCACCACAGTACACAGGTATCTTTCAACAAACCATCCAGGATGTGAATGCAACTTGAATGTATGACCCAGGAAAAGCAGTTAGCCCTCTCCCTATACTGCATGAAGTGAAGCTGAACCCGTGCAAAACTTCCTGTAGCAACCAGCATTCTCTTTTCAATACCAAGTTTCACTTTTACATCTTACAGTAGGACACTGACTTAACAGTGGAAGAAATGGTAAGTTCACTAATACAGATGGAAATTCAATTACAAATTTCATCACATTAATGACATTTTCACATTCCTTTTCTTAGAACATCCACTTTAGGATTTCACTAGCACAAATGTATGTAGTTTCATTACTTTACTGAAGCAAAACAGAGCAACATAAGGCCAAAAAAACCTGCAATGGAACAAAATTCTGTCTTTACCCACAGAATTTTTAAAACCCTGGGAATAAAAGGTTATCATGGAGGCAAGGTAGTATTCTCAGAGACTTTTAAAATACTGGTTTTATTCTCTGTTGGACTATAAATAAGCTACTGTTGCAACAGACATAATGATCTCCATGCTTTCAGCAAGCTTTTAGTGCATCACACAAAGGAGAAGAAAACTTTTAGAAAGATTCTCATGGCTGAGACCTACAAAGTCACACGAAGCTAGAAGAATGGATGGATGGTTGTAATGGGAATAGAGTCTGAATTCCAGGCTCTACAGTTGGATTTACAGACATTTTCATTCTGAATGAAAAAAAAATGAAAACAAACAAAAAGAAACCAACAATAAAATGCTCTTCCATGCAAATACTCCCCTCTTGTATACCTGTTTTGTGCAGAAAAAAATTCTTACTTCATCATCACTATTTGAATTTAATCCCCACCACCACCTTCCAGAGTTTTTAGGTGTATCCATATCCCAAGGACAAACTGCTGGACCAGTGTGTCCCCTCCCTCTAGTTTTGCAAACTGCTGTTTCGATGCAGAATGTCTGTGAAGCTACTAGATGAAGATGGATAAGATGGTAACTGCCAGTTTTATAGAGGGGAGGAAGAAAAAAAAGAGAAAAATCAGCTTCAAAAGGTGCAGGAGCCTGAGTGATAGCAAGTCATAAAAGGTGAACACTGACGCAAGCAAATGAGAAAAAGCAAGATGAGTAATTGCCTGGAATGGGTGTACTTAGGCAGCATGATACATGTATTAAATTTTTAGCAGGACTTATACCAATCCTGATCATTATTTCTGAAAAGTAAGAGTTGGCAAGGAGCACCTTGAAAAACTGGAAAAAAGCCAGTAAATTATAAAACAGAATTAGACTTATCCTAATCATTACAACTAAATGCAGCCTGAGGAAGACTGCACTCAGATATCTGGCTAAGAAAAAAAAACACAAACATGAACATGGGATTCTGGAATTAAGACTGTTTAATTGGTTGTGGCACCACAGTTCTGTGTTTGGAAACATCATTTACTATTAAACATGGCCTGCTTTTTATTATATAATATTCTAATATTAAAAAGTGTGTATTTTCTCCCCTAAATTAACCTGTTTGAAAGACAAGTAGAGAGCACGTCCCTTTCTCAAGCATTACTGATGAGCAACTAGAACATATATCTGTGTAGTAGTGTTTTTCCTACTCTAAAACACGTGGGAGGATAGGTTTGGGGCTTAAATACACAAATTTTGGGTTTCAGGCTAAACCAAACATTCTAGAAATTACCTTGTTAAAGCAGGAGTAGCCATGCCAGCTTGCACCCCAATAGCCATAGGAATACCTCCACAGCGGATACTTCCCAGCTCTTCCGCCACGGCGATGTTATATGAGAAGTCCAAGCCCATGCCGCCATATTCTGGGAAAAAAAAAATAAAAATCCATCACACGGATACTATATGTGGAAAAAACAGATCTGTCACACTGATGTTCTAAACTGGCACAAGGGACGAAAAAAATACTGCTACTGCAAGGACTTGCCAACTGCAATTTTACTGCTAACTTTTAAATATTTGATTTTATCAACTTTCATTTCAGAAAAGTGATGTTACACTATCCTTTACAAAACCTGAATTTAAAATTACATCTGTTCTAATTACCAGTGTGCACATCAGGCCACCTCTGGATATGTTAAGTAGCATCATTACTTTTATTGAAAATGTCAGGAAAAAGTGAAGTGCTGCTGAAAATGATATGACTAGGAAAATTCACTCCTTCTAATGGCAAGGACACATGAACAAATCACCACAAAGTACGGTGTGCTTCTGTTTCTCCATGATAACCATGTGTGCTCTCACCCATGTGTGCTCTCATCCCCCACCACACTCAAGGGGAACTCATCTTTCTCACACTGAGCAGTCAAGTCAGCACAGAGCAATACCATGTGCGTATGGTGTCCATATGTGAAGTTACCACTGTAGCTCAAAAATCAACGTTAGACAGAAGCACAATACCAAATATGCATACTTCATATCCTGGCACCTGGTCGCCGCAGTCATTAAAGCATTTTTCATTACACAAGGTTGATGGCCCAGGGCCCAGGGCGTTCTTCCTCCCTGCATTCCATTCCGCAAATTCAATTAAAGAGGATATTATTCTTCACCTCCTTCCCAAGCCCGGCACTGATAAACCCCCACGTAGCAAAACACAGAAAAGCACTATGTTTCTATGATGGATGAGGTAATTTCTAGCTGTATTAAACAGTTTTTATTCCAGAGGAAATATGGTGAGAAATAGCCTACTGCTTGACAGCGTTAGTTGACTGAGTAGTTTTGATTAGATAACATTTTCTTCGTTTTTCATCTTTTTACTCATTTGAAGACCAGCTAAGAAAATGTCAAATAAATAGATATAATCTCCCTACCCCCCACGCAATACAGGGCAGATGATCGTCTTCCGTTCTCATTTGCTGACATCAAGCACTATCTGAGCTCACGCCTCTGCTGACTTTCTTTGACATTTTCAAAAAACACCATTAATTGAAAATCAAAACACCACACTGCATAAAAACATAGTGTTTTGTGTGCTATCATCTATTTCCTAAACTCACAGAGACCATCTTTGTGCATCTTTTTTCTACAGAGAGAAGGGAAATCACAAATGGAACAGACTAAGTCTAGTTTTCAAGTAACATTTCTCTTTAGGTCAGTCTGAATGGTCTGGATTGTCAGAATTAGAAAGTAGCTACTTTTCCAAATTTTTACCTGAAAGTAAAGCATGTTTCTTAAAAACACAGACAAAATTTAAATTCGTACTGGGAGCTGAAGCAGTACAGTGAAATGACAGCAATATCGGAACATCTTTAGCACAATATATAATCCAATACAGTTTCCTCCTGTAACTATATGAGAATTTGTAACTGTGCAGCACTCTCAGCATGGGCAAGTAAGAGGTCGGCTGGAAAACTTGGTGTTATAAAAGTACATTTTAGATATGAAAACATTCAGCAAACAGGAAAAGCATCAGAGTTGCAACAGATAACCTCAGTTTTGGCACTGCACAAATGCTTTCCACTTGATTTTTTTTTTTTAATAGTCAATCGCTTTATTGCCAAACTGCAGTCGTTACTAGTTTTGTCTTTCGTTTTGCCTACAAAGCATTTGTGCTCCTGTCTGTTAATTACTTTCATAAATCAAAACTTTAGTTTCGTGATTTACCCAGAACAACTTCACCAGAGGAATGTTAATGCACACAACTGACCCTCAGAAGGACCATTTTATGCAAGTGTGCACCTTACATACATCCCTTGTTTGTACTGTAATTCATTATTTATAATCATCTAATAGACTTACTTTGCTCTCATTTGACAGTAGCTACTGAATGGTACATTTTAAAAACAAAATGCTGCAAAAGAGCAGCTCTCAAAGTGACAATATTCAAGGAATTTCCTACCTGAGAGAAGAAAAGAAACAGAACGAAGCCTCAGAAGCTGAGAAGCTGGAGGGGGAAGCCCTAACAAAGAGATGATGCATGCTCCGAAGACTTTTTAATCTGGGGATAGATAACACAAGAGACAACCACAGATGCAGACAGGCAGGAAGGCAGAAGCAAACTGTAGGAACACTCATCAGGAGACAACACCTAACTTTGCATCAATTCTGCTGCAGAAGCCAAGGAGAAAAGAGTTTCATGGAGAAATGCAAGTGTTTTGATAGATGATTATAGGGAACACCCCTTTTGAAGGTGCCATGGAAGGACGGCAGGCATGATCCCCGCCACCCCGAGCACCAGCATACATCCATGCCGTGCTCACCATCGCTGAGGTGACCGGCGGCAACCCACAGCTTCCTCCAGCACAAGCATTCGGCTCAGACCAAGACAAAAACACCAGATCGTTCTCATTTCCACCTCCTGAAGTGATGACGGTGAACATTTTAGGAAATGACTGTTTGATTCTGCAAACAGAATTTTTACTGTTGGTGGGTAGGAGTGTTCGCCAGTTCCATCAAGAAAACAATGCCTCCTGCAAGTATCTGCACGATGGTGTAACACTACTAGGTTGATGTAATTTTCATTCAGAAAAGCAAGCAGCATGCCCAATACAATTTTTGGTGAAAAAACCAATTAAAGGAACCAAACCAATTTCAGATTTGATTGTTTTTGCTATATGCAAATATGCACATGTAAAACATTTCTAGGGTAAATATTTCATTTAACTTTAAATTGAGATGAGTGACATTGAGAGAATTGTTTGGCTATATTTCCATTTTTATTTTGCGAGAAATATTGAAAGAACAAAGCAAAGCAAAACCAGGCAGAAAGTCTAACATGCTAACATATTTGTAATTCAAAACAGGTAGAAAAAGGCAACTCTGCTATGTTCAAATTGTTGCTGTTCTGCTGACAATAGCAACTTCCAGCTGTTACATGGATTCATCTGCTATCTTGTCCATTGTTCGATTCCAGGTTCTTATACAAAGAAATTGAATTATAAAACCCAAATCAAGTACACGTGAACACACAAATAAATAAAAATTCTGCACTGCAGCCTGTGGGAGGGACCCACGTTGGAGCAGGGGAGAAGTGCAGGAAGGAGCAGCAGAGAGGAGCTGCTATGGACTGACCACAGCCCCCATTCCCCATCCCCCTGCCCTGCCTGGGGCTGGGAGAGGAGTGAAGTTGTGCCGTTTTGTCTTTTTTTTCTCCTCACTACACAAATCTATTTTCATTGGCAATTAATTAAATTAATTTTCCTTAAGCCAAGTCTGCTTCACCCGTGATGGTAACTGGTGAACGATCGCCCTGTCTTTCTGTCAACACAAGAGCCTTTCCATCATGTTTTCTCCCCTGTCCTGTTGAGGTAAGGGGAATGAATGAGTGGCTGGGTGGGGGTTTAGCTGCTGGCCAAGGTGAACCCACCACACCATGGTCAGTATATTAGCCTGTGCTTTTCTGCTAACCATTACCGAACATTAGTTTAACCTGAGGAAAAAAAGCTCCTTATTTTATATGCAGCAATTTGTTTCTACACTGTGAAGATTGTGACACTTCCACTGGAGTGGGAGCCCAAGATAAAACAGTGAGTTTTAATAAATGTATTTTCTAAGTGATAAAGATATTCATTCTTCCAGGAAATCTGATAATTTGGGGTACCAGGACTTACATATATGAATGTAGGCAGACAGCAAAGATGATGTCCAAAAATACAAATAAAAAAGCAAGACCATCTGATCTTCAGCTGCACCATATGAAATCAGAAATGCTGCTGAGAAGATCAGTGGGGAAAATAGTCAAAGGTGAAGAATGTCTGCAAAAAAGGACTTACAAAAGCAAATGAGAAGCTGAGGACTTCCATACGATCATTTTATTTTTGTGAAGACTAACAGGTTTCTTGTCCTGTGTTCAGCTACGAGCTCCCCGTTCAAACATGACTATTCAATGATGAGACAGGCCTGAAGGCTCCAGTCCAAATTTCGTAAGAGCTTTCCAGTGTTTCTATTTGGAAATTGCTTCTGAACCCCATCTATCAGCTGTCAGTTGGGTTTAGATCTGTAGTGAAAAGGATCTATAAGTGAGTTGTACCAAGGAGAAATGGGGGGGAGGGGTTTTCAGAGCATTTTAAGAATGTGAGTGAGCCTGAAAAGGAATGACGAAAACACAATACAGTCATATGGATAGCTGGATTTTCAATGCTGATATAATTTCTCTCGTTTTCTTACACAGCTTCCAAAGTTCACATAAGTTCTATCTATTCCGAAGTGGATCATGCAGTATTATTTCTACTATTGCCACCTAACTCAATGTAAAAAAACAACCAACCAACCAACCAACCAAAACCAACATGTGCTCTTATTTCTAGTGACTAGAAAGACAAATAAAACATGAATCAACTCCCATTCTGAAGATAGGTCTGAGAGACTCCTACATCTGACACCAAGATGACAGAGTTAATTGCCAGTTTTCATCATAGCCTATGATTTTCAATCAACAGAAGCAAAATTTAAGTGTTCGAACCTTACTCACCTGTCACAAATATAGTTCAAGAATTTCAACTCCAGAAGACTACAAAGAGCCCTGAAGTTACGCAACTGCAAATGTCATCAGGCAGGACAGTATATAAATCCTACCATAATTCGCGTCCTCTTCTTTGCATAAAAGTAATTTAAAGAATTGCCAAAGGTATGCTCTCTATGTTGTTCAGTTTCCCACGAACCCATTCTGAAAAGTCTAGGCTGATCAAGATTGGAAGATACCTTTTCATTTTGGTTATTTGCTGCTTGCTAGGTGCAGGGACAAAAAAAACCTCTTATTTCACATAACAGAAACACTGTGAATCCACTTCAGCCTTGCTGAGATGAACACATAATTTTTTTTGTCTATTTCAACTGGATCAACCCATGGGAAAAAAAACGAAAAAAAAACCACAACAATGACGATGACAAAAAACATAGAAAGAAACAAATAAAAAGTCTTGTACCAGATTCAAAGTTCCCCTCAGCAGATTAGCTTAGTTAGGTGCGTCAAACTCCCGCAGCTTGACCAAAAATTTGTCCTCAAGGAGGACAGATTATGGTGCTTTATAATTTTGTTTGGTTGATCCTAGAAAAATCACCACCACAGACAGTACTTGATCTCTCACAGATACTCACTATTTTATCCAAAAAATCCAAGGCAGATAAGGACCTCTTCTGTGAGCTAAAGTTTTAGTTGGTAATATTAGTCTTGTGATCCAGTATTCCTTGGAAAAGGAAAAATATGGACTGGCTGCTCATTGCTTTTCAAACACACATGGTTAGCAGCATCAGGACAATCCCCAAGCCACTGACAATGCAAATTCTGTGTTCCCACAACACTCATTACTATGTAAGTCATCCTTGGTGCCACTTCAGAAACACAATTTACTGAGATGGATAAGGTGATCAGATCCGTCTATTGTTGTTTTAGATTAAGACAGAGCTACGCTAGAAAACCCAGTAGAAATTTTTCTCACGGTGTAAAGATAAGAAACCCTTTATAAAAACAAGTAAACAGAACAAGCCACCAAGCAGGTAACACACGGGGCTGGGCCTAGCTGGGGGGCATGAACACATTTAAAGAGGGTTCAAAGCTGTCTAGGACTCTGCTTTGGAAAGCCAGGGCAATATATTTTAAATCACTGCTTGATAGCAGCTGCACCAGCTATCCTGTGACTTCCAAGGATCTCCCTCACAAATTTATAAGCTTGCTTTATTTTCTAAATGGACATGCAGCATGACTAACTGCCCTGTGAGCCAGCAATCACATCTGCATGTATCTTCAAACTCATAAGGATACCAGAGCTCTCTAGAAATCACGAAAAAAAAAAATGTATATAAACAATGTTACAGGGAAGGGAAGGCTAAGCTGCAAAATATAGATAGCATAAAACATGGCAACACAAGGAACAGCAACAGTGTGAAGAGACACTGCAGACAAAAAAAAAAGAAAAAAGAAAATCCAAGATTGCATAGTGTCCTAAACAACAGCTGTTGCATCAGTTCTAATTCAGAGAAAAACTTGATGCAATCACTGCTCACAGATTCCGCAGTCTTTTTCTGCCGACTTTTAAGCTGATTATTTTTCCCCTTCAGCTCCGACCCAACACCAATTCCACAAAAGCTTACTTAAACCATCCTACATTTGTTTTAAAGTTAAAAAGTACAGATCTCAACTATTAAATGTTTGAAAATGTCAGTCCAACTAAATACCACAGCATGAAGAGAATAGGAAATAAACGCATGGAAAAATGAAACCAAGGGGAGTATTGGCTGAATATCACACCTCCTGAGCTTTGATGGCAGTCATGCTACCTCTCATGTGGTTTCTATTTGGGCAAAGTCGTAAACAAACCATAACCTTGGTTTCAAGAATACCACCTCTGCAACCTCCCTGCTGCTTGGGTCACAACCAGCAACAGCCGCCAAGCTCCTTACATAGGCTGAGCACAAACACTCCAACATGCTGCGTGTCCACCTAGTTTAAGCTGTGTTTGTGGATGCTAAGTTTAATTCTCTGAATCAGGCTCATCCAGCAGGGAATATTGCTCCCCTCCAACCCGAAGGTTGCCACCCTTCTGACAAACAGGCAAACATTGCATCAACATCCTTTAACACGGTGCGTGTCCACTCCAGTCCTACTGACACCACTGTGAATCAGCCCTCAGGGTCACTGAGATCTGCCTTCAGACTCGGTGAGACATCCATCAGCCCCATGTAAAATGTGCTCTTCCTCCCAAGAAGGCAACTGCACTGCTTGCAGCCAGCTTCTTTCAAATGTGTCCGTTCATTTTGAACCGATACTAATTGATTAATATTAATAAACATTACAATCAATCTCACACCTGAACAAGAGTGAGGTGGGTACAACATCTTCACGAGCTGCCAGTATGCCTATTCAGGACTCTTCTCTCACAAAGTACTAAAAGAACATCACGTTACTCTGCATGGTGGCAAATTTTCCTCCAACAGGATCTGATGGAGTGTGAATACATAAATAGGTATTTTAAGGAATGCACAGTAATGTACAGACATTCAACATCCTGTAGGTGAACAGGTCAAAGAAAACTGGAATGGACTTAACAATAGACAGCACACAGACAGACCCCAAAGAACTACGGTTCAAGCACAAAGGAGTGAAAGGACTGAATACAAGTACATATGTTTGTAAGGAGTTTTTAGGTGCTTGATGAAAAGGTGCCAAGATTAGAAATCAGAAGAAATCGTACTCAGTTTTGTAGCAAACCCTATGACCAAAAAGCAGACTAATTACTTTCATTTCTTCAAGGCAGCAGGACACACAGCCAATATTCAAAAGGTCCAGAGCTCATTCTGGCTATTCTGTATTCTACATAAATAATTAAACTGAAAAGCAATATTATGTGAACCAGGGATTAAACAGATTTATTAAATTTACTACTTATTAAAATTTCTATGCCAAGACTTAATAACAAGGGTGACTATTTACCAGCTGAAAATTGTGTTTAACGTTCTTTCCTAGAAAAGCTTTTGTTCAAGTCCAAGCTGATGAATAGCTTGTTGGAAACCCAGATTTGTCTGACATGGAAAATTTTAGCCATTTAGCTCACAATGTCACATCCAAAGATGTAAATTTTACTAGATTGCAAGTTCCAAAACTTGCAGTCTCCACATGGGGCTATAAACTGATAATTAAAAGGGGGTGGAGAGAAATTTGAGAAATGCTGGTTTTAAAAAAAACTCCAGCAAAACAAGGCTTTAGGAATGTGTGTACTGAGTAATACAACGGAGTTCAGATATCCTCTGGAGACAGCCTAGCGAGCAAAAGTTCAGCAGCACAGGACTCAAAACAGAAATAAACTGCAGGAGACTTCCACAGGACTTCTGATCAGCACGGGTGTATAGGACCAAATGGTTTTCCAATGGCTGATCCCCAAAGTCCTTGAGAAGCTGGGCCAGTTACTAGGAAAAAAAATACCATGCCATCCCAAAACATCTGTCACACTGTAGATCAACATACTCCTAGCACTGTCACAGCGAACAAATTATTAAAGAGTCATCTATAAACTAATGTGACAGGCATAAGTATGCCCCTCTGTCATTAAGTAATTTCCTTATTTGCAGGTATTAACAGCCAAAATTATTTTCAGCTGGCAACATCTGCATCCACAGGGGTGACACAAATGCAGCAGAGAGCAATGGAAAACCTGTTCTGTATTTTGTGAGTTTGTGAAATCTGACTGGATTTGAAATCGCTTTGAGCTAGCAAAAGCAAAACAATACAAGAGCACCCCTATTTCTGGGCAATAGGCTGTGGTTAGCTCTCTAAGACAAAAAGCACATTTTCAGTTTTCCAGGAAACATCCTGAGTTTGATCTCAGACTGGAAAAAAAAGTCAAATAAAAATAAAAAATTCTGATTTTTTTATGACATGAAGTTGTATTCTTATTTCAGTTTTTTTTCCCCCAAATGGCAAACAAAGGAAATTTCATAATAAAAAAAAAAACTTCTGTAATGAAAATGGAAGATTTTTTTAATGTCAAAACAGTGCATTTCCTCTTCTTTTTCTTCAGCAGAATAGATATTTCTGTAAAAGTGGCATGTTTCCATGCCTGATCTGTGCTTGGTAATTTTAATGGAAAAAACATTTCATTGACAACTATTGTTTGGCTCAAGGAGTGTGGACAAACACTTGAAGCACTATTCTAGAACCTGAAATATCTGGTTTAGTTCTCATTTCTGCCTCTGACTTTGTGTACATCCTTTCTCTTACGATGTCAGCCATGTTGTATCATAAAATGGATTATCCCTCTCTGTTTGTAAAAATGCTAACACAACAGGATTCTAACCTGAACTGCAATCTGTAATGTGAAATATGCTACATCGCTATTTCCTTTTATTCACCTCGAAATTGGAGGGTGTGTCTTATATGGGATACTGGCCACAAGTGAAAGGACTGCCAGTATAGCGCAAAGCATGCCAGAAATCAAGTTCTCCATCCAAGTTTTCTTCAGAACTTTCTACTCAAAATATTGTATTATTTCTATGAGCACTCCAGCATCCTCTGTGCTATGCTCCAAAAAATTAACATTTATTCAGATTATCGATTTCTTCTTATTGAATTGGTTTTAAATCAGTAACAGATGAGCATTCAAAGCAGTTGCAACTGTGAAAAGCAAGGCATTCCAAGTGGGAATGACAGTACCTAGCTGCAGAGCAGACAAAACTGTAACACAGTTTACTACTAAAAGAACTCATCAAGCTAATACATGCCTAATACATAATTATCCAACTGACATAATGAGGTCTATAGTATACGTACAGAATAACCTAGGACAAAAGGAACTTCTCTGTAGAAGTCAGACCTCTCCTAATCATGCATACTATCTCTAAAACTTACAAATCACTCAGGAACTCGAGCAGGGATGTTCATGCATTCAGCTGCCACTCAGGAGCTCCAAGAACGTCAGAGGCTGGCTATTCACCTCAATCATTTTATTTTTTTAAAAGTAGCTACACAACAAATCATATCTTAAATCCACGTTCTTAAAATATCACAGTGGAGTAACATAGCAATAAATGTATTCTTCAGGAAAACAATACCTTGAATATGTGGTCACATGGTAAAATTGCAAAGAAATTAAATTTTATTGCATATGCTGAATAATTCTGCTGAATATATTAAAACATATATCGTATCGTATATATTCATACTTACAGGATGACTCTGAAACTGAGATTTAAAGTATTCATGTTCAAAAATAAAAGCAGCAAAAAGTTTATATGCATGGAAAAAATCTCCTTTTTCCCAGAAATTCAGAAATTATTGCAGGAGATATTTGAAAAATAGTCTTAGAAGTGCTGCCAAATACCTGAGTTATTGTCTTCATGGTTCAATGATGTAGCCAATAACATACCTTCCCTTCAGAAGAAAATTACCAGTGAGGCTGGAGCCTTCTCCTCCTGAGGAGACAAGTGCTCCAGAGCCACCAGGCTTCCCCCATCCCTCCCGCACATCTACAGGCAGATGGAAACTGGGGAGGATGAAGGAGGGAAAGGTAGCATTTCCATGAAGGAAAATGCACTTGTCAAAACTATATATTATTACTATTTTTTTTAAGATTGTATTGTATCGTGCACTTTCCATTAGATCCATCTAATGGCAAACAATTTTAAAAACATGATAGGCTTGGCAACCATCCATCAGATACCAAGAGTTGATTACAGTGTCGTGTGCACTGTTTCTAAATGAGTCAGTGAAACATCTGAAATCGAAAAGGCCCAGTCAATTTATCGGTACGTAGATGTAAGCATCTGCAGAAACAGAACATACAATTATAAAATTATGTTAATATATTAAGGCTTTTTGGCATGAGAGTTACATCCCTTTCCATTTCATAGGCTCCCCATGCCAAAATTTTTAGAGGCACTATTTTAGAAACACATCCAACAGTCACACAAATACTTGTCTGAGTTTTCAAATGCCCCCAGCCAGCCAGCTGTAGCACACCAGGCTTCTGTAGCCTGGAGACCTTGCTTTGGTACGGGGAGGTACCGTCCCTCCCAGCTGCACGGGGCCACCGCCGCTGCTGGGCCTGCGGACTTGGCACGAAGCTGGCGCAGAGGCAAGGGATGCGCTGATGCCTCCACCGGAGCGGTTCCAGTTCAGGGGTGCCTTTCCTCCGCTAAGCTCTGATCTCGCACCCCTGGGACAACGCAGCACCTTCAGCGGCTCTGCGCGTCTTTGGGCTGGTGGGGGCTCGACTGCCTGCATGAACTGCCCGAGAGCCGCACCAGCCGCTTAAATCTGTGAGGCAGCTTTTTCAGCAACAGTAGCATAATCAAATCCAGAGCTAGATGCAGAAGAAGCAACGCGGTACATAAGCAGCCACAGGTTTTAATCGGTGATCCATTCCAAAGCCTCTGCAATGTCCTACATGAAATTATAACAAACGTATTAAAACTCATAAGCTTTGCAATGTTGAGCACACTGCATATCCTTTCAGTGCTGCATTGTTATCACGTTTTCCCTCCTTTTGTGGACTACAACTATTTGCTAATTCACTATGCTTAATGAAAAAACGGTTTACAGCATTTCTCAGCATTAGGTAGTCTCAAATTGAGCAATTCTAGCAACTCCAAATTAAACAGTGAGCAAAGAAGCAGTGGTCATGCCTCCTTTATCCCAACTACATCAGTATACTGAACCATGAGGAATGAGAAAGCCCACACCAAAACATCAGTTTACACTCAACTCTTGCTCTATCCTTAAAACAGTTGAGGAAATAACAAAAACACTGTTCTTTGAATACTGTATGGCCTCAAAATTAGCAATAAGGTTTGAGACCATGCTATACTTCATTAAAACAATAAAAAGTTACATGAACTATTCCTCAAACATAAAGCTGACATTCTCTTTCCATTGGGGAAAAAAAAAAGAAAAAAAAAAAAGGCATTTTTTTCCTTCTGAAAAAGACCAAAGTAACTCCTAGGCTACGGCCTCATCACTTCAAGTCAGGGGACATAAAACAAGCCAAACATGAATTAATGTGTATCTTCTTACTTCAAAAAAACAAGAAACAAACAAACAAAAAATAGTGGCTCATTTATTTTGTTCACATTTATGCAAACATGGTAACTGTAATGACTAAGCTACAGATTTTCTCTGCTTTTCTTACAACACCAAGTGTCAGTGAAGTCTTTTACTTCTTGTTTGAAATCCTTCTCACATTGTGACTGTAGCTAATTTTAGAGTAGCTCCAAATTTTAGAGTAGCATTGATAAAGGATGGACTAAAGTGAGACGCAATTAATTAAAGCAAGACATGAAAAATGCACCAAATACAAACTTACTGAAAGAGCAGGCTAAAACACAGACCTTAGCAATTACACTTTCAAACCAAACCAAGCCACTATCCTCTGCGTTTTAAGGAGGTTTACACAAAAGAATTAGATCCACTTCCTTATTGTGCATATTCTTCTTCTGTGTTACGAATATTGCCATAAAGAGAAAAACAAACAAAACAAATAAAGAAACAAATCCTAAACTATTATCATTTTAGGGAAATTCCTGTGTTTTGGAGCTCTGCTGCTGTAGACTGAGGGTACCCTGTCTAATGTTTTACCGCTAGAAAATGTATCCCATTTGCCATTTAATCGCAATTCACTCTGCAAGATTTGGCTTGCTCTGATTTTGGTTGGTGCACTCAGAGTCCTGCTTAATCCAGCCCTGCAACTTGGAAGGCTGTGTGCAGCCTGTCAGCTTCCAGAAGAATTAGCCTTACGGCTAAATAACTTTGAGCAAATAATAAAAATAACTAAAAACTGTATTATATCGGAATGAAGAGCTTTAACAAATTGGTTACTCTTATTAGATATCAAGTATGGATAAATCAAACATCACATCTTGATACGATTTTTATTTTTCTTCCAGTTGTTTTCCATCTCTTGGTGTGTCCTATGCTGACTTTCCAGAGCTAGGATCAATCTTCAGACAAATCCCAACCTCTAGTTTGTGTTTCCCATGCTGACCTGGGATGAAACCTCTCCCTAATTTCCCGTCAACAGGTTCCCCTCAGTGCAAACTCAGCTCCGGGCACCATGCATCACCCAACCCTGTTCCTTATGCAACTGAACGTTTATCTTCTTTTTTTGCCACACTCAGGATGCTTTTGGAATGCCCTACTGAGATGAATGGACATTGCTGATCTCATTGTTTCGATTATGAACACAGAAAAAATGGGGCGGGGCGGGGGGGGGGGGGGGGACAACACCAAAACAAAAACAAATTCATACAGATTTTACAGCTGGATCAGGAGATCCCTCTCTTTATCCTGCCAGCAATGGAGAATGTGCAACAACAAGGTTATATAGAACCTAATCATACTGGAATTTCATTATCCCTAACGTTTCCCTGTTGACTTTTTTTTTTTTTTTTTTTAACCTGATCTCTAGCTAAGTTTCTCAGCTGCGGCCAACAAGAGCCCAGCACTGTGCTCTGCTGAGCAAGAAGCCCTCACCTCCCCACGCTGCCTTGCTGCTGATGGTCAGGTTCCACCTTGGAAATGGAGGGTGCTACCTATTATCAGGTCACTCCTGCTGAGAAAACCACATTTGAATGAAAGGGACCAAACACTCATACCTCTTTTCCCTCATTTACACAATCATCTACCTTCATTTTTTATCTCCTTGCATAAGAAGAGCAGCATTTTGTGTACCTTTTAAATAAATGGCCAATGAGGCAATAAAGGCTTCGGAAGGTAATATACCACTGGATTTCTTTTAAAACATCTTACTACTTAGGAAAAAAAAAACAACCCTTAGTGATGACAGCCTGATCCACAAAACTGATAAGAGGCATGGAAGTGGATGGCATGTGAGGAGAAAGTAATTTAGACAAAGATACTTTTGCCTGCCATTTAAATTATTGAGTAGGTTATGGTCTCTATGGCAATAGAGATAGATGCTGCAAGTCTAACAGAAGTATAACAAGTAAGTCTCTTGATATACAAATAACAGGATTTTGCCACAATCTTGAAAAAGTCACAAGTTTTTTTTT
>VXAA01004252.1:149279-190375 GCA_013399115.1 Anseranas semipalmata
AAGCCTGAGTCTGGGAAGAATGTAATTAATTAAGGAAAACAATGGAGGATTCATTTCAGGGAAGTGCATGGGGAAGGAAGGCAGACAGATGGGTGGAGTGATGCTCTCCATCACAGAAAACAACGGAGAAGGAAGTGTCCTGCTTGTTGTATTTTATTTTTAAACCTAATTCAAAGAAGCAAGGGGTGGAAGGAAATATGAATCCTCACAGCCAATTCGGTGTGTGCTCTAGCTGGAGATTCCTCTTGGTAAATAAAACCTTAAGCATCTATGAACCACTGCCCTTTCTGCAAGCAGAAGACAGCAGAAAGACAGTTTTAGACCCCTGGAACAGTGGTGACTGTCACACCGTCCTGCTTTCAGCAGCAGTGCCACTATTTCAGCCTAAGCATAATTTATCTCCCATTATTTCCCCATCCCTCAGTCAAAGTATCACAACTACCTGAAGGCAACTGCACAAGTTGGGAAATGGTACTAAAAAATGGCAAATGACCCTACCTGGGCCTTTTAGATGAGAGAACAGCAAAAAACATGAGCAAAATCATATTGATTTTTAGGGCTTTTGGTGATTGTTCCATAAAGTGTATTTTAAAAGTCTTCCCATCCCATATATTAACTTAATGTGGCTGAACAAGCTGTCTGGAGGGAGTAACAAGAAGACTGATGTTTTCTTGTTTATCTTTTTTTGTTTACAGTTGAGATTACTTTCTCATTAGCTTTGTGATAAATGACTTCACATTTTCCACTACCTTCAATGATACCCTGAACCAGGTTTCTTTTGCACAGAAACAGAACAAATTTAAAAAGAAAAGAAAAGAAAAAGAAAAGAAAAAAAAGAGAATAAAAAGAAAAAAAAATGTTTTAAAGAAATTCATAAGAGAATTCACTGAGTATTTATACCCGAAGTTATATATGTGATTGAAGTGTTTGTTGCAAATAATTCAGTCATAAATTGACTGCCTTTCTGCCTGTCTGCTAATTGAGAACAAACTTCTAAACATGTATTTGAAATTGTTTAATAAACACCTTGTCTGAGCAAATTTATGGAGATTCTGAAGACAAATTGTCTGTTGTTAGTAACAGCCTGACATTCACTTTTCATTATTTATACTGTGACACTGTTCACTGAAAAGAGATTTTTATTTGTATCTGTATGTACCTATAAAGAAAAATGTTTTTGCTGATGATCAAACAAAAACAGACTTGAGGACATGAGAAATAAAACCAAGGAACTCTATAGATATATTAAATGCAATAGTAGTGTGTATATATTAAAGAACATTCATTTGTTGAATTTGCACTTACATACTTCATATGTAAGTATTAACTATAGAACTGCCTGTTTTTATCTTTATTCACTGTCTTTCCTGCACTAAGCTATGAAAACTAGATTTAAAATGACTCACTGCATTGTTATTTCACTGTTATTTTAAAGGCAGAACCTTTACAGTAATTTCTGAGTTTCGTGGAAAAAGTAAGTAGAGAATTAAATTAAAAGTCATTACAAAAAAAAAAAAAAAAGGAAAGAAAATAATCATAAAAAATTAGATAGCATCACAACATAGAAAGCATCAAGATAGTTGCACCACTGAGGACAAGCACTCCTAGCGGAAGCCTGGACTCCCCAGTCACAAATTCAGCCCGGATCGGGCACGAGCACATTTCTATCACCTTAGCCAGAGCACACGGTGTGAGGTTATCACCCTACACCTGCTCCAAAAATGAGCAGTGCTACCTGATCTAGCCTGAAACCTGCTGGTGATGTCACTCCTTCAAATACTTGTCAACAAATGTATATTGGTATGTTACTTTCTGGTATCAGTATGGTAGTTTTTGGTCATTCCTCCTATGATCTTAACTCCATGACCAAATGGAGAATCTTTTCAGGAGAGGGTACATAATACATGATCCAACAGCAAGAAGCTGAAAATAGAAAAACTAAGACTTGAAATAAGACACAGATTTTCACCAGTGAAAATAAGTAACCATTACAACAATCTTGCCACATATCGTGCCAACCATTCCTCTACATAAATTCCAATCTTGTGTCTTTTAAAGCATATACAGATATATACAATATCTCAATGGTCTTTCGTTGCTTTTGAACCCCTCCTTCAGGGATATAATTTTTTTCAGTTACTATCCAAGCGTACAGCGAAGAAGTTTACCATCCTTACCAACTTTTTGCATTCATCTTGGGAATGACCTACAGGGATCCAAAGGTCACAGGCCAAAACCTACTTCTCTAATTTTTTCCACAAGTATGGGATTTGATTATTGTATTACTGCATGGAACTTAATTACCCATATCAAACATGAAGTTGGATGACACATTCATGCAGTTCCCTGCTTGCCACTAAATTTGAATTAAAGAATCAGAGAAATTAAAGAATCCCATAAGCTCAAGAAGAGTGAGTACCAGCTGCTTATATTCTCCTGACATTTAACACAACTGGTATGTCACCAGCAGTTACAACTTCTAGTGAAGAAGTGACTATCTCACAGTTTTAAGCTGCTGGCAGTTTTTCTTCCTCTGTCCTAAATAGTTCCTCCTTCCCTTGCTTATGCCTGACATACAAGCCTTCGATCACTCCCTAGCTCAGCTATTGAGCTCTGTAATTGCTCCTACAAATCAGCCCTTTGATCTTTCTTAGTTTCTTCCCTGAACTCATTACAGTTTGCCAGAAACTTTCAGGCCAAGACATGCCCAAACAAGAGCTGCTATCCCAAATCCATCTGTGTGTTCGTAAAATAAGCAGATAATTTTGGATTTGGGTCCAGAGTTGTAGATGAAATTTCCCTGAAACACAGGAAAGGTTGATTTGCTCTTTTTTGAGTTTTCACTAGCAATTATAGTGATGACTCTTGCAATATGTGCAGTAAAGAGCTGCAGGCAGCAGCCTTGTAGCGTAGAGAAAAATGAAAATAAAGAACGGATGAAATTCTGCTCTCATTTGCATAAAAGCACAACTGCAGACTTCTGACAGCAGAGCGTGGTTCAGTGCTACTTACTGAACTTAGAGGTCTTTTACTGGTGGAAGCGGTCCGGTACCACAGCAAAGTTATCCCAACAGTCAAATAAGAACAGCTTTTGAAAACATATCTTTTGCTGAGGAAAGATGGTTTATAAAAAAAGCTTGAAATCAAGATCACAGACTACATAAGACTATTAAAACAATTTTCACTTGACTCTGGCAACATGTAAAAAAAGTCAGTATTTTTCAGTATTTTTTATTTGTAAAACACAAAAGAAGCATAAGAAATTCAGCTGAGTGTGTTGAAAGACTGACATCAGACCTAAGATCTTTTTATTGCCACTAGACATAGCACGTGCCAGGAAAAGCCCTCTTTTGTTTCTATACTCTTAATCAAATAAAACAGAGCTTTCCTAGTCAGTGATTTATACTATATTATCTACAAATAAGAAACTAAAAGACACGTCACCTAGGAGAATCCTCAATTGCTACTTAGGATTTGGAGCAGCTGATGCATGGAGATCCAATAACTAATTTTACTGCAAATAAACAATCTTGCTGTTCCTTTTTCTGAATTCAAACAGAAACTGCAGTCACCCCTTCTACTACAGACTTGAGTCCTTCAGCCTCCAGCTCCTGCAAGAAACATCACAATAGCCACCCTTGGTTTCACACTTGTTTCTGGAGACAGCTCTGCTTCCTCCATTCCCTCCTGAGATGGGGAAAACATACCGGGAGGTTGTGAGACAAATGTGAAAGCAACCCTAATTCTGATGTCAGGATGAAGAACAAACCCTCACTGTGCTACTTTGATTTACGGCAGCTGAGGGTCTCCAAGATGTAGGGCACCCTTCCAGTGAGTGACTCATTTGGAAATAATGTGTTGTCTCCACACTAGGAACCTTTGTAAACTCACAAAAAACTCTTCATAATATTTTCCCATCGTAGTTACCATTCGAAGAAAACGATGGACTGAAAAGCCCCATCCCTGCACCACTGTGTGACCAGAGCCCAGGGCAGCAGAGCAGTCTCTCTGACAGACAGCAGGCTCTCTGCGCTGCCAGCAATGCTTTTTGCTCTCTGGCAATGCTGCAGGTAGAGGGGGAATGGCTAGCCAGGTGGGACTTGCAAAGCACACTGCAGCAACACCTCCCATGCCCACAATTCCCACGTTAACAAATGACCTCTGAATGCTCAGTAAAGAATAAGACTTCAGACTAACACCACACGAGAACCAAGCTATCTGCAGAAAAAAAACAGCATTATTTCGGAAAACGTAAAAGAAAAAAAATCTCAATTTTACTTTTTATTCTTCTGAACATGAGAGATCCGAGCCTGCCCTTCACAGCTTTTCCTGAGCTCACAAAGAGACTCAGGTGTATGCTCTTAATGTAGTAATGCTTTTTGAGACTGCATAGGAAATGCTCACACAAAACTGCAAGGATTATAGAGCATGAGTAAACTTCCTCACTGTAATCAAACTGGCAAGTTCTCAAATTTCAATATGACACATTTATTGCAAATTTACAGTAATGTCCAACTGCTCAGCAGTGAGAATGCAAAATTTAAGAGTTTGTAATGCTTCACTGAAATTTCATGAGCTGATTAACTTCTTGAAGACAAACTTCTCCACCAGCAGTATCTTCACTAGCCAAAGAAAAAGCACCCTGATCCTATAAGAAATAAGGCCACCCCCACAGATCACCCATGCCTGTAAACCCAATCAGGAAAAAAAAGATGATGTTCCACAAGCAATGCAACTGTCTTCCCCTTTAAAATTCACATTAAAATTAAAAATGTCCAACAATGCTTTTTTAAAGCCTGGANCACACATATATAAACCCATCTTGCCACCATTGCTCATGTTGCAGACAACATGACTGAACACAACCACTTGGTTCTCCTTCTAGGACAAACTCCAAGCCCAACACCAAGGCTGTTATGCCACCCACCTTCCTCTGTACGCCTTTGCTGGCCCCCACTGCAGGTGCCAACACAGGGGTGCAGAGGAAGGTGAAGAGATTTGCCTAACTTTACTCAGCCACACCTCAACTTCAGCCTGGCTTCCTACCGTGCATCCGTCTGCAGGTCCAGGTAATTAACAGTCGGTGCATTAGTCCAATTAGTTTCAAATTAAGTCTCTCAAAAACTCACTGAGAATTACAGCAACTAAGCCATGCTAATTAAATATTGAAGCTGTAAGTGAAAATAAGTATCAGGAGAGGTTTTCTGTGCCCCGTTCCCACTGCACAAAGGATTTAAGGGCACTTACTGGAACACAATAATTGGATCTGTGGGCTCCTGCTTGACCCTTTTCTTTAACATATTTAGGCTGTGTAAAATATGTATAAATGCATGAATAATATGTAAAGCACAGCTACTGGAAATATCTTTATAAAGATTTCCTTAGAAAAACAACCAATGAAACCTTTCCTAAAATGACAAAAAAAAAAAAAAGCTTCACTGCTGTGTAACTAACACAGAAAAACTACATTTGACAATAATAACATACCATCTCAAAGCAATATAGAAACACCATATTAACAAGGTGCACAATATATAGTAAAAAAGCACTCCTCCGAAAATAACACAATAATTCTTCTCCCAATAACCTGAATATACGCAATATTACAGTAGCCCACAAGTGTAGAGTGAGGCATATATATGATGAAAAATGAATCAGATGGGTAATTTGACAGTGAGCAGTGAAACAATGAGGATAAAAAACATCACTGGAAGTGGAAGAGAGGATGAAAATTTTTTCCATAAATATTTATGGCAACAGTGATGATTATTACTATGCCTGGCAACCCAGCAGAAGAAAAAGAATTAGACTGCAGTATCTCTCGCCATCATGTCAAGGGAAATCCTGTCCAAAAAGCAGAGATCCAGGTACTGTGTTCCCACCATCCTGTGGGTATCCATCCACATACGCTCATATGCACAGCCATGTGCTCGAGGGAGCAGCTAAGACAGGTATGTGGCCAAGGGAGCGGACAACTTCAGCTCACACGATCCTGTTTCTCTTACCGGGGGCATTTGCTCTCACCTTGCTCCTCTCACCCTGCTCCTCTCACCCATTAATGACTTTCTCAGACATACAGGAACTGGTTATCCCTGAGACCTTGAATTAATCTGGTTAAGCTTGGTAACATCCAAAAGTATTAAAGGAAACTGAGCACTTAACACAAGAGCATTTCTTAGGAAACCAAGCTAAAACACACCACGGCTTCCCAACAAAGTTTTTTGGTGACCCACTCCCTTCCGAAGACCTTCTCTGCAGCCCAGGTAACAGCAGTGTTATTTCATCAGGGGCAAAATCCTGCCCCAACTTTAAAAGCTGTTCTGGACAAGAAAGGGGGTAGGGTGACAGCTGCCCGCTTCCAGAGCTGGCACAAACACAGACAGCTCAGGGAACCTCCCTCAGCTACATGAGACATCTTTCCTGCCTTTTAATCGAGGGCTGATTAAAGTCAACGAGGATGCTGCCTTTAAAATCACAGTGAGCAGCATTCGCCACCTGTCTCATCCTTCCCTTACTCTGCATTGCGGCCAGTGTAACTGTTGGGAGAGAGGAAGGACCTCTGGCAGCTGAGCACTTAGGGCAGCCCAACTGATCTAGTTACTTGGTTTAAGGCAGTTTGAAGCAGCTGAAAGCTTTGGTAGGAACCAGCAAGGAAAGATGTGCTAAGGAAGTCACCGAAGAGGAAGCATAATGTTTATCACATCACTTCCTTTGTGCAATCATGAGGTCAATTTTCAAAAAATTAGAATTAAAAATACATGCCCAACTCTCACTAATGTTCAACAGGAAAAGGACAATAACCAGCACTCAGGCCTTTGAGAGTTTATCTTGCACAGAGATTATTTAAACAAAGGTGATATTCACCCCTAAGCAGACAAAAAGGTACAGGTAAGCAATAGCGAAGCTTCCATTATCAGAGAGTCTCAGTCAGCAGTCTGAGTATTTAAAGCACTGCTGTAAGAACAAGATATGATGCTGACGTATGTCTTCCCAGGCTATCGTCTTGAAAACAAGCTTAACAATAATCCCTCAAGTCTGTGTCCTTTGCAGAGAAGGTTGCGACACGTCTCACCCAGAAAAACTCAAATGCTTTGATTCTACTTTTTATTGCCTGTGTTGAACATGGATATTTTCATCTAGCCCTGCACTTCAGAATGACTTCATATTGTTGAGCTGTCTTGCACCCTAAATGATGTTCTGATCGGTTACAATTCATTACTTATAAATAAAATTGCAGCTGATCATTAAAAATGCATTTGTAGTATCCTTCAGATTCCCCAGGGTCAGATGAAATAAAAACACCACTGCCAAGTGATTTCACAGCCTGATGTCTGAGCAGTAACAACATTTTTAATGTGTTTTGAAAACATTCCCCATCTCCCTGAAATTAACCACTCTCCCAATAAAAAATTACTTGACTGAGAAACACCAGACGAAAATGGGGAGGGAGAAGGGAAGCTGAGTGGGTATGTAGGGGGATACTGGAGGTAAGCACTTCTCTGCATGGTTCATCTGCTGGCATCTTTCACATCTTGGACTACAGTAATTCCCCCAAGTTGTTCTGATCACAGAGGAAAAGCAAAACATCCTGATTGGGAATTTCCTCTCTCTCCCACGTTCATCACAGCTACACAGACTCCTAATACCAGGGTCCAGCTGCCTTTGCCACCTCTGCATTTCAGCTCCCCATCACCCTGCCTCCTCCCTTGGGCCAACGACCAGCTTCAGGTGGGTATCTTCAGCCTCCCAGCATCACGAGCCCTGCTCTCAGCAGCAGCCTCCAGACACAAGCAAAAATAATCCTGACCATATGAAAGTTTCCATCCCACTTTCATAACTCTCTAAGTGTAGCTCTTGGATTACTTTTTTGCCTTTTAAAATAAGCCAATATTTCCCTGGCATTGATTTGTGATAAAAATGAATCCTGTAAGGGCTTGTACGGCTCAAAAGTCAGTGATAATTGCAAAACATGAGCCTTACCTCACCAGCGCCTGATTTAGTGCGCATTTTGCAACTGTGGCCTCAGAGAAATTGGCATCTGCTATCTACATTAAGTTTCAATTTCCCTTATTATCTATATTAATTCTTCTTTTTTTTTTTTAAACAATGTACCAACTAAATGTCAACTCACTTTTTTCAAACTTTTATGTTTACATTCACATGTCCATGATGTTAACTACTTCACATCTAGTAGATATCTGGGACTGAGAAGAATCCGGGTGTTGTTCCATTTCACCTTTTCTTACTGAGCTATATTATGACTAAAAATTACTGATTTCAATCAGTACCTAGTAATCAGAACTTAGATTTTAATTCTTTCCTCCCCAAACCATTAGTATGCTTCAATAACTAACTTTAAGGATAGTCCCTTGTCAGAAATTAAACTGAAGAGATTTGTGGTTATTTTTGAGTGTTGTCAGATTAAACTTAATATTAAATTAAAAGCTGTTTCACAATGTCAAAAAGAATGTTCTGTATAATAATCTGCCTCCTGATGGTAATTTTGTATAATTAATGCCACCTTTCCATGTAATCTTTTGTGTTCTGAAGTTTATTCTGTGAACTCCCACACATGGAAAATGAGATCATTCAGCATGTGGAGGCATTTACAGAACATAGCTCACTACAACCCATTGAATCTATAAAATACTGAAAGGAAGGGAGAATTATTTTAAATATGAACTCATTTTCCCCTTTAAGCACTATTAGCATTTTCATTCAAAAGACAGCAAAGGGGATGATCTTAGAGAATGTCAGAGACCACCACCCTTCACATGTGCTGCTCCACCTACAAACCAGGACATCGAAAGTTTCCACCTTTGGTTTTCTCCAGCTGGCCTTATGGATGCTTGATGGAGTAGCAGGCAAGTGGGCAGTGGTTGCTCTCCAGAACTACCAGCCACACCAACATGCCCACTCTCTATCTAGTTTCTCCTCAATAAGTCCATCTGTGGAAGAAGATCCATACCACGGCAAGGGACAAAAATCTACCCCAAATCCAGACAAGACATTTTAAAGCCATACAGGGCAGCTGCATTCACAGTGCTCATCATGAGTCCCAGATAGTTTGGAAGTAGGACAAAAGACCTGATGCTGTCTCCTGATGCCCCATCATGCAGTAACAACATAGCACAGACCTAGGCAATGGTCACTGCAATGGTAAAAATCTCCAAGTTTAATAATTTCATGGTTTTAGTTTTGGAATCTTAGATTGTTTTCAAGTCACTTGCCTTAAACATGGGAACAATTAAAACCTGTTAAAACTTTAGCAAGATCAGAGCTGGAAGATTTTGGAATTCTGTACATTCATATATATTACATGGCAGATGCCTGCTTGAAAATTATCCTTGTAGAAAGTCTAATTCATGTCATTCCTCTCTGTGCCATTGCCTCCTCAAGCAGAAAACTGAGAAGATTTTCCCTCCTTTCCCTTACATAGAGGGCTTCACCACATAAACCACACAAAGGCCCAAATTCTGGTTTATCACAGGCAGCTGCAACTCTGAAATTCCTAGAGTTGCTTAGGGGTTACACAGTGCAATGAACCTATGGGCCAAGTCAATTCTCTGGCACATCAGTTTGCATGGGCATGTTCAGTGGGCATCTCTAACGCTGAGGGTTTCTTCAGTTTTAAAAGAAGTACCCAGCAGAACTCAAAACACCTTTGCAGGTGTTTTGCAATTGCAGACAAAGTTTTCAGAGACCAAAATTTATACCTCTCAGAAAATATTCTAGGAAAGAAGAAACTGGATTCTCAGTAACAAGGAATAAAGTCAGAAAAAAAAGGTATTAGCATCTTGAGTATAGTTCCAAAGTAAGCTTGCTGGAAGGAACGGGACATTTCCTGTTGAAATGATTTCTACTTCAAGTATTTTCCTCCTGGTATTTGTTTCATCTTGCATTCTTCTTGTTCCACATCCTTCTCTGGGACTATGGAACTTAATGATATCCAACCACAACTTGGGCAGAGACAGAGGACAGGATTCCCAAAATTGTGTTTGGAGGCAGATCAGGAGAGAGCACAGATAATTGCTTTTACTTTTGAGAGTTTATCTGGTTTATCCTGACATCCCATCAGCATGGTGACTGGAAGCCCAGGACAGACGTGGGCAAATGTAGCAAATGCATCTTGGTTTCTTTTACAGGTCCAAGAGCCCCCAGGCAGAAGGTTTTACAAACACAAACCAGGACGTGCAGTTTATACAACCATACAATGCAATCTACAAAGTGCTCAGAGGACGTATCAGGGTCAGCTCAAATCCAACGCAGAACACAAAGATGCCAACATCTACTACCCCTTTGCAGCACTGCTACAAGCTTCAGCTGCCTTAACTATCTTTTTAGCAATGCAGAATCTGACACATGCAGAATATGAGAGAGTTTATTGTTTCAAGAAGGACAGCATATAGGTGGCAAGGAGAAAAAACAAAACAACAAGAGAGGCTTTCAACAGCTAGAAATGATCACATTTTATGCAGTTCCTTTTCGTTCTTCAAAACAAGCCCAAGCACAGCAACACTGGCCAACCAGCAAGGCTATCCTCCCTCCATGGTGCCAGAGGACTGGGCTAAACGCAAAATAAAAAGCAGTCTGAGTGTGACTTTATTTGTTTTTAATCACGTGCCAAGTATGACACCAGTGCTGTGTGCAGGAAGCATCTGGACACACTGGAAAGAATTTCCTGACTTGCCGCGAGCGACAGCTCAGCTAATAGTTTCTTTCTGTCCGCCACAGAAGAGCAAACTGCTCCCGTGCTGCTGCCCGTTCATCTGCCTTCCTTTAAAATAAAAGGGGAAAAAAAGCTCAGTGTTCTACCTAAAACAACCAACCAACCAAAAACAAAAACAAAAATCAATCAAAATGGAATCAGAGGCTTTTTGTTTTCTCTTGTAAACATGAACTTCCATGACAGCAGGATTTAGCCTGAACTGCTCAGCTATGAGAAAAGAGACTTGGAAAGCAAATCCCTATTAGAATGCTGAAGGAGTAAGATATTCTATTTATCTTCCACAATAAAACTCCTGAAAAGGTTATTGAGCAAGAACAAACAAAAGAACAGGTAAGAGAAACACAGCACATTACTAGCTTGAGGAAAAAAAATATGCAATTTAATCTTTAATAAGCTTTCTTGACAAAGCAAAGTCCATCTGTCTAAATTTCTCTGAAATGGCACTGGCTTTGCAGAGTACATCCATACCAAGTAGATGACAAAAAAAGATTCAATTTCCTCAGCCTTCAGGACCTTAATGTTTTTAGTAATGCCAAGAGTATCTGATCATAAAAACCTTTTTTTTCCCTTTATGCCCAGAACTTCATCAGTTTATCATGAAAAAAAACATATTACCCTCACTCCTCCCAAAGGAAGTTAAAAAAGGAGAAATGGCAAACTGCAATTGTTAGAGAAGTAACACATGAACCCACCTGAGTCCTCTTGAGAGGGGAAAACACAGCAAGAAAGAGAGAAGAGGCTCAGTGGGAAAACAAATAGACAGAGGTGGCTGAAAACAACTGGTAAGATTTAGAAAATAAATACAGATAGTCGTGACCTGTAAAAAACATGATCATAGTAATTCCAATACACAAAGGAGGGGGGAAGTGCAAAAATTAATCTTGGGCTGGCAGAGGATGCTGAGAAGCTGGAATATCCACTGATTATTATTATAAGTACTTGAACTTTTCATTCCTGAAAAGCTGAGGCTGGAGTGAATCTTGTCCTTCTAGAAGTTCCCCGGAAGACGTTTCTCTTTCCGCATGAGCCCCAGCCATGCCACAATCTGGGAGATGACCTGACTCCCCAGAGGCTCTGGACCAGCTTGCTGCATCCCCCTGCCCACCTGCCCTTCACCTTCCTCCCTGACCACACAGTGATACCCGCCCTGTCCAAGTGAAGCATTAGGGATGCACCTTGCATCTCAGTGAAGCGCTCAACTCCATCCAGATGAGCACAAGCCACTTTTCAGCAGCATCTGCCATAACCAAAGGCTAAACCCTGCCCTCAAGTAGGTGAGACATGCCCAACCCCACATACCATATCTCAGCCTGGAGAGGTACTAACATCATGAGATAAAAAAGTCTCTGGCATAAGGCTACAACCTTGCTGCTGGGACCAAAGCCCTGCTCCACCCAGTAGAGGCCAGACAGTGTAGGAAGCTGTGAAATGGCGCAGCTGAGTGAGCAGCTGATGATCAGAAATACAACTGCTCTCCCTAAAGTAGCTGTGGATGGTCCCACCATGTATAAAAGCATGTAATAGCTTCTGGATTCCTATTAAACTTTGCTCTCTGTGATTCTGTGGGATGAGTTTCACAGGTTAAGCATAATGTAAAAAGGAAAAGAAAAAAACACAATTCCTTTCAGCAGGCTTATTACTCATGGAACTTCCACTCCACTAAAGGACCCCAGTTCTTGAATAATAAAGGGAGGGTGAGTGTAACAGCCTCATTCATTTCCTCTGACATACAGAATAAGGAGCAGAAGAAATGCTGACTAAAGTCACCTTCAGAGATTTTTAAACCATTTAATTATGCTATAAAAAAACTCAATTAGCTGCCCCTGTGATACTCACTCAAGGAAATTTTCTATTAATTCTGCCCTTTGTTTCCCTGTTCAGCTGAAGCAAGTGAAGCAAATTTGTAAATGCTGGAGGTTTTGGGGGAGTGCACATTTTCTGCTAGCTTCACAGGCCAAAAGAAAACACACATACACAGATCATGGTGTTTCAAAGGTCCCATGCCAAAGAAGTTCTACCAAAAACATGTCTCCCCTCACCAAAAAGACTTCTGGCACTGAAATTAATATTGATGCACAGTCAGAAGATAACAGAGCTCCACAATGAAGAAACTGGAAAGACATCTGAAATAGGCTCCGAACCACTTTTCCTCTACACTACTCAAGATGTTAGCAGACACTGTTTTATTACAGTTCTGGGTTCGTTTCCACCTGACAACATGTAACGCTGGCTTTGACACAAACAGAAGTAGCTGTTAGGAGCACTAAGGAGAAAGTTCTTAGACCCTTAAACAGCCATTGAAACCAGAAAGCCCACGCGCCTTGTTACTTCAGCTCCCTGCTGTCCCACACCTCCCAGCTGTCACCCTAACAGGAAGCTTTTCCACTTCGACCTACATCTAGGAAAGCCATGCAAAAGACGTGCCGGGCAGTGCGTGGCTGTGCTGCTGCGGGCAGCTCACAGCCGTGTCCCAGGGCAAGCCCCTGCCCTCCTCCAGAGCTCCTCCGTCATCCTGGCTGCTGCTTCCCAGCTCTGGAGGCATTTCCCAGCGCAGACAAGACCACAGAGCAGCTTTGTGGTCTTACGGGAAACAATAGCTATTGCACTAGAGACTCCTTAGGAAGCAGCGCTTCTGGGCTATCACAAGGAAAGGCAGAAACATGTCAGAAAAGCACAGCCTTCAGCCAGTACTTCTGTCCTGAAAGAAGTACCCTGTCTGTCCTAACTAGTCTTCCATGTATCTGCTGGAGAGACAACAACAAAGAAAAGATATTAGCAACAAAAGCAGAAAAAAAATGCAAGATAATAACCTCTGCAAAATGGCTAACCCCAGGGAAGGGCAGAGCTAACAGAGCAATTTAGCAGGGGTTAGGAACCCTTGACTTCATTAATTTATCTGGATGCATCAGTAGGTGAGATGAAGTGTACTTTTTTTTTCTTGTCAGTGCAAACTGACATTGAAGCCCAATTTCAAAACTAATTCTGTAAAACAGAAAAGTGGTGTCAAATTTCAGCATGCAAACAATTCCGGTGTTTAGAAGAATGCTTCCCCCATCCCACTGTCCTTCCCAGCAGGCCAACAACTCAAACACTTAAGCAGATACTTTTTAACAATTCTGTGCATTCTAAAACTGTTCTGTATGTTACTGAAAAAAATTAGAAGATGAAGGTATCTAACGGGTTTCTTGAGTGGACAGATGGAAACATTTTTAAAAAAAGTTTTAACTCAGCCTTCTTTTTCATTTTTTAAATCAATAAACACTTTTTCTTCTGTTTTCTGTTCTTCAAACAGGGTGAAGCTGTATTGCCTCCAGATGACTGTGACTTTCAAATGGCAACACAAAACCGAACACGCCTAGAATAAAAAAGCGTTAAACAAATCTTTGCACCGTCTTGTAGCCTCTTGCCTTTGCTTCTCCCTAAAATCCATTACCCCTTCCCACTCAACCTCTGCCCCAATAAACTTCTGACGCATCTCCTCTCAAGGTCTCCACCAAAAAAGTCAGCTGCAAAATAACTGAAACAGCTACTCAGATTTCACAGGCACCACAAGGCAGGGGCAAGACTGTAATAAACTCTGTCCTGCCCTGCACACCTAACCCAGAAGTCCTGCTCAGTGCTCTTTTCACCCCTAAAGATTTATATTGTTTCACAGAGTCTTGGGGTTATGATATTTTCCCATCTTTAGTTTTTACATTGTATTGTGCACCAATCCCCTGTGGAGGTTGCAATGACACTTGATCCAGTTTGTCCCGAAAGTTAACCACGTGGATTTCTATTCAAAGATCATTCTTTTAAAATTTCTAGGAGACCAGATAAACACAACCCATTTAAACCCAACCCATTAATGCTACTACATTAAGCTTTTAGCTTAATGCATAGAGAGCATCTGTCCTAAGCAGGACTTAAACAAACAAACAAACAAACAAAAAGTTTCAAAAAGGCACACTTGCTTATAGTCATTTTTGGTCCTATGATGTGCACCAAAAAGAAAACATGACAAACTCAACAACAAATCAAATCATTTCCTCTTGCTGTTATTCAAAATTCTGAGAAGAATAGCTATCAGCTCATCGTATCTTATCACTGTCCTCTTTATATTGGATTACAGTTTGCAGGAAACATTTGTTATTGTTTTCCTTGGACGTTATAGATTATATTAGGAAAAACAGCTAAAGTGTGAGTACCTTATACAAAGTGGCAAGTTCTTGACAACCACGTCCCGTAGGAACCAAAGCAGTAAGACCAGACAATGCATTTAAGCACATATTTTAACAAAAGAGCTAAAGGACATCTTGTGCTGCATGATCAAAGGTTTGATGAGTATCTGGCAGGCCAAGGACATGGCCAGCCCCGAGGCAGTGCCAACCCCTCAGCTCCTGGGAAATGTTATTGAGTTGAACTCTGGTACTTCCAGCAAATTTCAGCACAATGCTGGGGAATGTGACACCATTTCTTGTAAGCACAACACAGGAGAAGCAGAGTCCACGCTACTCCTCTGCTATACCTACACACTGCTCTCAGACGCTATAGGGAGATGGTATGGCTAACAATCACACCAGCATGTTTTGAACACTAATCTACACCTCATTCTTCATTCAACAGAGGTGTAACGTGGCACAATTCCTCAGGAGAGGAGAGGACAAAAAATGATGAAAAAAATGAATCCAGGAAAGAAATGTCTATCAGAACTGGTGAGTACTCACTACTAGGTCCATACATTCCTGAGCACTTAAAACAACACATTTATCACTTTGCTTATACCTCTGAATCAAACAGCAACAGTCCCAGCTATAACCAAACAACTAGCTGAACTGACTAGATGGGTATTTCTTTCTTTGAAGTTTTGTAGAGGGTTTAAAACAACAGAAATCGTAAAAAAAATCCTTCTCTCTATGTAAAAATCAATGTATAAAATGAAATACACTTTACTGTAATATGTAATATAAATTTATAACATACATACAATCATGCTTATCACTACAAAGTACAATTCAGGATGGAATATTACTTTTCCATATCAGGTATGGATTATAGCTGGACGGAGCATTTGTTCACATATGCCTATGCCTCCTGCTGTTCCCCCACCCCACTTACCAACTCACACAACCCTCAGAATTGCGAAGCACACGGTAGATAATGAGATACAAGTTATGATGGCATGAAATCCCTGCTTGCCTCCCCATGAATGAACCAAACAGTTGTCTTGCACTGGTCAGATCGTACAGTCAAAAGTTTTGAAGTTTTAAAGCATCACTCATTCCTGTCCCCAATGTATCTCCACTTCAAAAACAATTTGCATGGTTTTAAAATTAAAATTTAAAATCAACTGAGAAACTGAAGGTAAATGGACTGATTCTTTGGACCAACCACAAATCTACAAAGCAGTGTACTACTTAGGCTAAGCCTATGAAAGATTTTCAGTGTGGTTGTGCCAATACACCAGAGCATAGGTTGCATATATTTCTCAGGCCAATCTAATAGATTTTAGAAGTATTTCAGAAAAAAAAAAATTCACTTCCCACTTCAATTGCTAGATGGTAATTCAGTCTCTGATGTGCCTATCAGTATTACATGAGGGCAAACAATGAAATCAAAATAGTAGTACATGAGGGTAAACAATGAAATCTAAATAAACCTAAAAGCAGAACAAACATGAGCCCCGTGTCACACAACTAGATATGGTTAACTTCCAGGTTTACTGTGAAATGGTGATACCTATTCCACACAATACAGCATGATTAAAAACCACTGTAATCTCAGTCCTCTGCACCTTTACCTCAAAATTCACTTGTTCCACTCCATCAGATTAGAAAGCTGCAAACAGGCAGCTCTAACCTTATTTACGTATTAAGCACAAAGGCGCTAAACTCTTTATATCACTATCTTTTTCTGACAACTTTTGATTACTGTGTAGCACACAATGTTACGAAATGTTGCATGCATTACTCCTCCTTATGCACATTGCCAGTCACACGCAGATTCACAAAGACTGTGCCTGTGTCTTTGTCTGTCCTCCTTTCTGGGATGAGCGTCGAAAAGGATTAGCACTGTCCCCACGAGTCCATTTTACAGCAGGGGAAGCCCGACAGTTGTCTTGCAAGTGTAAGGACAGGGTTCACATAGGTGGCTGCAATGTTAACCACCTGTCAGAAAGGCAGGAAGATAATGCCAAGTCCTGTTTTTCTCTTGTATGAAAAGACAGTTTACTGATATGGGGACCTCTGAACTTCCCTACCAATGCTGGAATGACTAAGAGTTTATGCAACATCTCCATGGATTAGATTATTAATGATGCCTATGTAATAATGATTTTGCACCAGCTGGGTCACTAGAGATTAGAAAAACTAGATAAGAGAACCAGAACTAAACACATTTCTTGTCTTTTTTTTTTTGCTTATTTCTTCTTAGCTACACATGTTCTCGTTTGTGTAGGCTGGACACCTGCTTCTCATCTTGCTCAAATATTGAGCATAAAAGCGCTTACCTAGGAGCAATGCAATCTTTCTGCAGTCTTGTTAACCCCCTCCTCAAGCCAGCTGTCATTCAAAGTTTGTGATCTCGTTATTGACCTGTGGGATCCGCAAATGTTGACCAGTCAACCGCTCTTCAGAGATTTTCCACGTCAACCTCAGAATGACTGTTTCACAATATGTTTCCCCATTTCAGTCCCAGGAAAGAAATCAACCTTCACTTCCAGCAGTTAATAATGCAAAAAGAAAGTGGATAAAAGTGAAGCAAACCTACGTTTCACAAAGATAATTTTCCCACACTCAGTGTACTGACATGTCTCAATGCATTAAAGGTGTATTTAAACCTTTCAGCAAGCTTTCTGATTATGCCACCTAGGTACATGGCAGATGCCAAGAATCTAGTTTCAAACTTCAGAGACTGAGAAAAGACAGTTATGTGTAAATTAAAGAAACTTCTAAGACCAAGGTTATTTTAATATAGGTACATTCATTGGCACAAGCTTTGTCAAGTGACAGTCTTGCCATTTGATCCACAGAAGTCCAAGGATAAACTCTTTTAACGGAAACTCCCAAACAGTACGTCTTACTTGATATTGTCTCAATCCTTATATTCTTTTCAGGTGTTGTAATATTTCATATTTCTTTAATCTATTCAGCTACTCTCCTTGATGCTATTTTTGCTATTCACAATCATAAAATTTAGATCAATAGATTTTTAGCAGATTTGCCTCTTCAAAAACCCCCAAACCCAGCAATTCTCTACGAAACTGAAAGAAATTCAAACCAAAGTTATATACAGAGACCTTCAGAAGCACAGGAACAGGAGGAAAATGAAAAGATGAGTACCCCACATAAAGATAAAATACAGAAGTTACAAAATTGAACTGAAGTGTTCAACCCAACCTATGTGTGTTTAGTCCACAGCTTCTGAAACAGGTCCATCTCCAAATAAATGATTACAAGATACTACCAGCAGTCTTGATTGCTTCTTCCACTGTTTTATCATGATGTTACACTGAGAAATACCAACTGGCTTTTGGTCCCATTCAGTGCCAATTAGTCCAATTAGTTCTGTCCCACAGGTTAGATTACGCTCCTGATTAAGCACCTGGACCTCAGAGCAGTACACAGGTCCTCTTCCTACTTCTTCATTGAAATAAGAAAACTATTATCGCTGCAACTTCTGCATTAGGGAGTAGAGAAAACCCTAGCTAGAGAGGAATCCTCTCTTCTGAAGCTTGAAGCATTAGTACATAAAAAAAGGCAGAAACAGTTAGAAAGTAGATAAGACCATAGCTTCTGGAAATAGATTCTTCATAGATTCTGGAAATCAAGGTTCCCACTCTGATGTTCTATTTCATTGTGACCTTCAAACAATGTCACAGCTTTACCTTTTCCTCCCTGGCTTTCAAGTCTGTGTTTCTGGACTGCACTCCCCCAGATACACATATTTGGTATTTTAGTATATACAGTTTTGTGCAACCTTGAAACCTCGTTAGCAAGCCTCATTTCCATACAAAGCACTCAAGTTGGTGAAGCTTAACCTAAAGTCAAGTACAAGGGAGAAGGACAGACTCTCCCACACCTACAGCTGAGCACAACCTGGAGCACAGCCCTGCATGCTATGCAGAGTGGGGGCAGCGTGCTGATGGCCACTGCTCAGCTGGAAGGTGGAGAACCATACCCACAGCGAGGGCTGCTTCTAACTGTTTTGCAGATACAAATGGAGACTAAGTGCCGTGAGTCAGCTTCCAGACACCACATGGATCTGTCCGTTTGTGTGAAGCCTGTGAGATGTAGAAGCGAATTTGGCACACCAGGTATGTCAGAAGAGAATGGAGCATCAAGAACTCAAGCACTTAATTGCAGAGACATAGTTAGAGCATTTGTTCCCACTTACACACTTCTAACATCTTCCAGGAAAGAGGCATTTTTTATTTTCCCCCCCAATACCATTTTGACACAACCTGTAACCACCAGGGGTACACATACCAGATTTCAGAAATTCCTAGTCTGACCCTAAAGCATTGGTACAGGCATACCTGAATTGGATGAGTTATTGCTTTGTCCTGCATTCAAGCCACAAGTGTTAGGATTTGCTTTATCTCAAGTACAAAAGTAGAATCACAGGAACTAATCTGATCCCTCTATCAACAACATATTTAAAGGAAGATTACCTCTTCCACAAAGACTGGCTGTCCTTCAGTAACTCTGTTCTCTGCTGGGTGTTTCTACAAAACTGCTGTTGATAGCTGAACAAGCTGTTCCCAGAGGTTCTGGTGTACTTCCTAATCAGCCACAAAGAATGAAGCATTCATGTTTCCAAATCATGTGGAGAGTTAGAAAAAGACAGAAAGACAGAAAGACAGAAAGACAGAAAGAAAGAAAGAAAGAAAGAAAGAAAGAAAGAAAGAAAGAAACAAAGAAAGAAAGACCTCAAGTACCCATTTCCTTGTCTGACCAGGAACAGAAGTTCAGGTATACGCTGCTCTGTGAAGTGGAGCAAACAAACTGTCTCTCTGCTATCATTTTCAACTGCATTTCACCCTGCACTTTCCCATTTCACAAGAGGGGAAAAAAAAAAAGGAATACCCATGTAGAACTTATACGTACCCATATAAAAATGTTTTCCTTAAAATTAAGAAGGTCAGATAAGCACCTGATCTTATACTTACCTGACTGAGGTCTCCATACCACTGCCATCCATCACTAATTTTGTCAGCAATTCAATTCAAATAAAGCAGTGACTAATTTTGTTCTATTATTTTTCAAAGGCTATTTCTTGACTGCAAAACAGATGTACCTCATAACCGGTAAATATTTCAGAGTTCTGATTTACTGGTATTGGTATCTTAGCACATCATTAGATCATTGGTATCTTAACACATATCATAATGTCCTTTCTCTCCCAAACCTTCACAGCACAACTATTATTAACATCCTATTGCCCTCCTTTGTAGGCAAGAAAGAGATCAAGCAATTAGTTCAGCTGGCTATGGTAAAACCCACAAGCATTGTAGCTAGTCCACTCCTGACACACAGAATTTGGGGGAAGCAAAGAATTCTCTTCTGGCAACTATATCCCTTTTAGCTTCTACCCATAGATACACCTCAAAAGTTTGTTACATTTACTCTCTGTGAAACCATAAAACCCAGTTTCATCCAAACTACTAAATCCCTTTCCAGTGACAGAATTCACTGTGCCTCCAAGGTCCTTCTTTGCTAATTCCAAATAATGATAAGGCTTAGTATTACAGAAAGGAAAAAGAGAGAGAAAGCATGACCCCCCCCACACACTTTCAAAGAGACTTTTCACTACCGAACTCTCTCATAAGGTCTCCTCTTACAAGAGAAACATGTACTTGTAAAGAAAATAACAGAATTAACTTCAGAGGATAGTACAGATCTATATTCCCCCATTCAACACACAGACACATGCAATAGACAGGCTTTCGTACAGCAAGACATTGAATCATTTTCCAACTACACAGCAATCAATCACTCAAAATGTGTTTTGTTCCATCAGATGCTTATCTGTCTCAAGTGACAAGGACATACTGCTTATTACTTTATCCAGTCCTGAATCTGGCATATATCCCCAGCAGTATGGGAAGGAGATAGTGTAAAACTATACTTTCCCATCTGTGGGAAGTCTTACAACATTCTCTCCTGTTTTTCCTGATATGTTTAAGAACATATTTCTGCAAGTGCACTTCTAATTGTTTGACACGAATAAATGAAAACTACTACCTGGATATACTGTCGTAATCACTTGTGCATACAAACACATTCTACTCAGTATTCCTACAGGACTGCCAGTGAAACTGCTAGTGAAATACCCAGAGCAGGCATCATTATTGCTCACGTCTCACAGTGATGCTATACGTACAAGCAGGACAGAAGGACGCTGCCCTCTTGCAAACCTCTCGCTCCTTCCCCTTTGCTTCCCCTGAGTCTTTACAGAAGGATTCCTGTACTTTCACATCAGCTGATGAAAACAACTTTCAGTCATCTGCATCGGCATGTAGAGTTAGGCAGGCACATAACAGCAAATTTTGAGCCTGTGTCTTTGGCAACACATCCTAAAATTTAGTAACAGCCAAGGCTTTGATTCATAAACCATAAGATTACAAAGGACCACATGGATGTTTTCAGCTTTTACTCCAACATCTCATCCAATCTGCACATAAAATGCTCCAAAAAATATGTCTTGCCCACTTCCCTTACCAAAATCACCAATGGCCAATTACCAAGACTGTTTAAAATATTTTTGCTGCCTACCCTAATATTTTCTGTCTTTAGTCTTGGGACTGTCAGTACCTCAATAGCCCAGAAACTTTATAATTCGAGGAGAAACACACAGTAATAAGTACATTAATAAGAACAGTAATAAGTATACAGAGATGTTGTTTTTTTCCCCTCAAACTAAATACTTCAGGCTGAACTGAGTGATTCTGTAAAACACATTTTGCATAGAGCACAAAGGCACTTTCTATTAATAAATAACGTTCACCATTTATTTTACTAGTAGGAAGAATTTCCTAATATAACAGAATTACACACACTTTTTTCCAAGGAAAAAAAGGTATACGCCCTCTTTTTGAGTCATGTAAAGAATACCAGAGCAGAGAAATGATTCAAAGAAAAAATTCTTTGTCTGGCAGAGGACTGACCAGACAGTAAGTTAAATGCACTGATCATCCTCAGGGTTCTCCAATTATATATGATTGGCCTTGCCCAGCATTTACATAACCCCTGTAACTAACATCTTGAACTACTGTACTACAGCAAATATTACTACAAGCATTAACTGCGAAAAGACACACAGGAAAAACATTGGCAAGTTTGTAGCCCACAACTGCATATGGTGGGAACTGATGGAGCCTTTGCAATGCAAATAGTACCCCAAATCAGTTCTCCACACAGAGAAAGTTTCCAACGATAAGGGACACATGTAAGGCATGTTCTTTTAAAAACCTGACTCCCATTTAGCAGCTCATTGTTCACAAATGGAATGGTGTTTACACAGGAAAAAGTCCAGTTTCAACAAACCGGAAGTCCAGCAGATGTTTCCTTCTATCTAAGCAAAACAAGTTTGTGAACGGTTTCTGCCCAATCAGAAAGCTTCAAAATTAATTCTACAGCAAAAAAATTGTACTCAACAGAATGACCTTGGAAAATAAATTCAGAAAAAACTTTTATTTCAAAACTGCAGCTGCTACTAAAATGAATTCATTTGAAAAACTCAGTCTTCTTTACAAATGCTTTATGATCTGGGCTCGGAGGGATAGAGCAGGAAAATCATAATTTTGGTTTGTGCTGGAAAGGGAAAGTAGGGCAGGTTGTTACTTACACGGCTCTGCGTCTCCAGTGCTCTCCTCAAACCAATTAACCTCTCTTCTCCAGACCTCACCTGACATCCCCCCCGACTCCCGGCTGCTCTTCGCTTCCTCAAATCTCTTAAGAACTCTCTTCTTCTGTACACAGCAGTTAAATGATAGAAGTGGCTGGGCAGGGTATAAAAGGTATTTCTCTTCTTTTTTTCTTTCTTTTTTTCCTTTTTTAATTACTGCTACTAATATGCATTGGTCATACAGCAAGCATAAGCACTTTGAAAGAGGATGACAAATTTCGTGCTTTCCCAAAGTAAGTTATGTTGAGACTGTGCTGCTACCCATCTGACTGTTTCACTTATCCCAAGAAAGTTTCAGGACTTTCAGGATGTGCCTGATGTTACTGTACTACCACAGAGCAAAGCTGGATCTGGGGTCATTCTGTTGCACAGCTGAATGCTGCAAAGGCAGCATCTTGAAGGAGCTGGTGCATTTTTTGTACCTAACAATATCTTGCCCCAGAAGGTAAACTGAGATGGACCACGTGTCACTGAGAAATTTATCCAGTTTATCAAAGGTTTTATAAAATGCAGCTGCAGAGACACAGCAAATTAGATTAACAGCTAGTGTCAAAGCCAATGACAAAATATTCCTAAGCACAAGTATAACAAGTATAGTCAGTGCATTCAGCCTTCCTTCTGTGCCCATCTTTGCCTCTGCAAGCCCCTTCTTCACTAGATTTCATTCAATTTACTTCTTGTTCTAGCTATTTTGTGAGTATTACACAAAGTTCCCACCTCCACGTTTTATGCATAGCGTGCTCAGCACTGAGGTTCCTTACCCCAGAGGCCTCTGCACGTCTTGAGATGCATACAACAACAAAGACAGAGCTATAATACAGCAGCAGTGCAAGGCACCATTATTACAATCAACATGAATATTAGCAGTCTGAAGCAGACCCCACTGAGACATATTTCAGATCTGCCTATCAAGCAATTATAGCAGGAGGTGGAGGTGTTATTTTTCTCCTTCCTCCAATAATCCTATTTGTCCTTTAAATAAATCTTAAATGTAATCTCAAACTGTCAGCATTTTTGTAAAGAAATACCAGGTCAGACCTAATTGGATTTGTCAGACAATCACAGCTAACCAGTTCTGTGAGCTCCAGCAGCTGAACACCTAGAGAAAAATCTTCCAAGTTGGAATATATAAAAATATTAAAGTTCATTTCAAGAAAAAAAAATTCCTCTGAAAGTAACGGGTAAAAAGACATAATTTGTTCCACAGTTCAAACCCTGTCCCTTAGCAACATAATGATGTGGTGTGGCATAGCTAAGGTTGTGTGAGCTGCTCTATATAGATGATTATTTGCAGTTAACTGTTCAAACATCGTCACTTCAGGCTGCTCTGAATTCACCAAGAATGCTAAAGGTTTGCCTAAGCAAACTTGCTTTTGTTTTAAACTTTTAAACCACAAAAAAGCAGACAATTCTGACAGGAACATGGAACAGTAGTACTTGAAAAAGAAAAAAGCAAGTATATATCACATTGCATGCAAACATAAAAACTTGTCATGTGTATTTTAGCTGAAGAGTTGAAATACCTCCTACGCCTCTGGACTTCTTGACTTTTTCCCTCACAAATACAGGAACAGGAACAGGAACCTTGCTCTGTGCTTGACAAATGTATCATCAGCGTCTTGCTCTGCACATGCTTCTGGCTGGAACAGTGCACTTCAAGGACAGTTTAGGATTTAACGGCCTAAAACCCACATAAATCTTATCCTCTGAATGGTGAGACACAACACATTACAGTGATGTGGAGGTTACAGCCAAATCTCACAACGCTTTCAATGCACTCAAACTGTGATTTCTTTAATGAAGACTGAAATTATTCCATGTGTCCAGATCCAGAAGAAAGAAAAGTAACCAGACAGTTTGTATGCTGAGAACTGAAGTGACATTTATTTCACTGGCTTTAAAATAACAATCACTCAATTTTTTAACATTTATATTTAGGAGAATATCAACTTGAGCACTTAGCAACATCATTTTCTCTACCTGCACTGTTGGTAAGCAGCATGACTGTGACTTGGGAATAAAAGTAAATTTTGCATTGAATTCTGAACCGTGTTTCAATCTGGAGCAGAAGCTATCTGAGTGCAATGAGTCTGCCACTGTCAGCATCAACACTCAGGAATTGTACACTCTCCTACCTGTTGGCTTATCCACACCAAGGAATCCAGCCTGTCCCAGGGTTTTAAATACTTTATGTGCTGGGAACTGTCCTTCTTCTTCCCATTTGTCCACAAAGGGATTAATCTCCTTGTCGATGATCTAGATTTGAAAAATAAATTAAAAGTTACTAATTAAAAGTTACATTCCTACTGAAACACCTTTGACTACTTTTGTCTAAGTAATTTAAAAAGGAAAAAAAATATACAGAGAAAATTTTGAAAGCACATCAATTTGCTTACTTCCTGTTGGATACCCTTATTCTCCACCCACTCACAACTATTACAACAGATGCAGTGGGGTAAATATAAGTAATTCTTTCAGTAATCGCAACTACTACAACAGAAGTCATCAGAGCTGGTTTAAGCCTATCCAAGCCCTATGAAAGTGGCAATTCTCCCTCAACATTTGTTACCTCTTTGGGTACCACAGGAAGAGAAACCTGGACTGTCCTCAGAGGGACCCTGCCAAAGAGGGTTGATGGCCTGTTCACAACAACAACACGTGGCACAGAAGACAAGCAAGTACGAGGGGCTTTGGCTCCCTTTCCTTTGCCTGAAATGCTCTCAAGGACATTGAAGATCTTCAGAGCACTTGTGTCCAGCCTGCAACAGTGTCTGACAACACACATACTGGAAAAATCTGTCCTTCTTCCAAATTTTATGGCATTTTCATGTCTGTAAACTGGGCAACTCTCAACACCAAGACCAGCAACTCTCAGCTGGGCTATTGCTGCACGCCTTCCATATGTCAATGTCCTGAGCTGTCAGGCTACCGCACGTGCTCTGTTCAGGCTGCTGTCTTTCCTTTCAGCTGTTGCAAACAAAACACATCTGGAGCGTAGCCAGTACATGCAGCAACAGTTTGGGGGTTTCAGAGCACAAGGGTTGGAAGTCTTATCCCACAAAGCCCCCATGGCCCCCATGGCCATAAAAAGGGAACAAAATGTCAACAGTGCAGTTTTGCAGCTGAGCTCTAAGGCCTGGAAGAACGGCTCAACAGAGCCGGCTCCACGTCTCACAGTCCCCTATGGCATGGTGTTGCTCCCCTTGCCCACCAACCTGTCACGAGGCAGACGCATTTTCAATAGCTCTCAAAAGATGTTAGTGACACGGTGCCCACCTCTGCCTACCTCCAGAAGCCAAGCTGGGGGTTGGCACATGCTTCTGCTGGGCCTCCAAGTGCTCCACACACCTGGGTCAGCGCACACAAGGGCATCCAAAAGCAAAACAAAACAGTCACCTCCTTCCCCCAAAACCAAAGCGTACCAAAACTAACACCAATCCTCAATATAATGGCTCTAGCCCATGAACACAATTTTACTGTTACACTGTTTTAAAAAGAGAGAATTTATTATTTTAAGAACTTCTCTTAGTCCTTTCTCCACACTAAATAAATAAGTCCTGTGGTGCTAACTATTCCTTAAACTGGAATAGATCCCTCTCGCTCTTGAAGTGCTGCGCTCATGAGACCCTGTGGAGTGTTCTTCTCAGCTGTCTATTTATTGCACATTCTTCGGAGAATTTCAGCCCATATATGGCTGCTTTCTGCTTCCCAGTCAGCCACAGAAATAAGGATACTTCACTGTTGGTAACACAAAATTACTTTTTCACTTCTCTTACCAAATTCTGAGAAACATATATACTGAATGTTCAACTCGTTCAGTAATTACCATCTCTCTCTCTCCCTCTCTTATACTGCATAACATAGGCCTTGTGACCAACACTAACAAAATACTCTCACCAGGACACTACCTAGGACAGCCCACATTTAACCTTCTGTATTGCCATATCCTAGATGCTCAGATTGTAGTGTGCAGACCCTTTACATGGAGTTACAGGCTGTGAAGCAAGCACCTTTTTGGCTGTATTCTTTGTAATAACATCTGGTAATGCTGATTTGCTAACACCCAGGGAACTGCCTGAAAGTGGTTAAGAAGCCTGTACAGAAAGTTATTCCAGTGTTTTGATGGATCTTGGCAAAAGTTTGAAGTGAATATACTAACACAATTTTGTATTTGTTATGGCTGGTACTGGGCCAAGCATTTCACAGTCTACATACAAAGCTAACTTTGAAGTTCAATGGAGTCAGAAGAATGACTAAGGCATTAGATAAGTTCGTTTACATCATTCCTGCAGATTATAACCTGCTTGCTTCTGTGCCTTTGAGCAGAGCTCAAGTTGTTTGACAGAGCCAAAGTTTAATTACTACCAGGTGAAGTTTGTCACGTCTAGTAAAACAAGATCTACCTTGAATGACACAACAAACAAGATGAAGACAGCTTCACTGCACAAATTGCAAATGGTTTGTGTCTCCTAGTTCAAGAAAAAATGAACATCACAGTCCAGATACAAACATTCACAGTCATTTCTTAGCCATTGGACCATTCAATTTTTACTGTATTTTTGAAAAGAAATGAAATGGCTTCTGTCAAAAGCTTTTATACTCTAGACACAAATTGCTTGCAAAAACCACACATGCTATTTACAATCATAAATAAGACTCTAAACAAACTAACCTAATTTCAGGCAGGAAAACCCACTCCTTTAAAAGTATTATTAATTAAAATAAGGCTTCAGAAAACACACATCCTTAGATAATTTGCACAGAATCAGAGGGGAGGAGGAGACTATGGGGCAATCAGAGGGCGGACTGTGGATGGGAGAAGGGATTTGGGGAACCCTTCCCCTTGTGCTACCACATACAAACATAAGCCACATTGCTAGAGAACTGCAGTGCTGGTCAACTGGCTGATGCTTTAATACTGATTAAAAACTAACCGAAACAGAGAGAGATTTTCAGCAATGACTGAAGGAACTCATGCACTCACAGAAAGTGTACTTAAAACTTTGTTAAAGATGGTTGTATTTGGATGCAGGTCAAATACGCTACGTACCTAACCATTTGATTTGCCCCTTCCTTTAGCTTTTGACAAAATGTCATATCTGTGCCCCCAGATAAATATTTCAAGTTTTAATCAATTTAAATGTTGAGCAATTAATTTCAAATAAATGTATATTTTTTGAATGCACACAGCTTTAAGAAGCAAACACTATGTGCTGCAGGCACCTTGAGCTAAATGATAAGGTATACATACAATGTTTGACAAATACACAGAAAAAAACCTTCAGCAGAAGCCAAGTAGCAGTTCTGTTTATTTTTATATGCTTTATCACGAGAAATATGGAAATCGGGGGTGGTAATATTCAGACATGCATCACTCGGATACTGACTACAGTAAGATCTAAAACTCCTCTCAGTAGAAATATCTTAACACTGCATGCCATAAATGTTATCCATCAGATATTCCCAACCACAAAGGAAATCTTTTTACCTAATCTAGCTGGCCAAATCTTAGTGGCATTTGGGATTCAATGTCTATTTAGGAGCCATATATTTTTTCTGACTGCTGATAAAGTAGAGTAAACCACAACAGAAATTCTGTTCTTTTCCTGACAGTGAGGACATGGTTAGTCTCATGTACAGGACTGGTGTTTTTCCAGGCTGCTTCACCCAGCCTATAAAGATGCAAAACTAAAGGACTCAGCCTTGGTTTAGTCTGCATCACTGAGATCATGGCTGGTATCAGCCATGAATTATTTTAAAAAACACTGTGGATATTTGCCCAGTCGGAAACTGATCAAGACAACAAGCTCATTTCATGTTGAATGAGAGTAAGAAAAATAAAAGTGTTTTTTATTTAACGTAGTCTTTAGAAAGTTTTGTGAAAACAACACCTGTAGCTTCCTGCTCAGGAAAGGGGAAATGGAGTGGAAGGGTTAAGGGGTAAGAAACACAGAAATTCAGATTTTTTGTTATGGCTTATTCTAACCTCCATCTAAAACAGAGCAATGAAAATATCTTCCCAGAATAATGCCAGATAATTGCATGTTTTCATTATTTTCCCCTGGAAGTTAGTGCACTATTTAAATGAGAAAAGAAACAAAAACACACACCTGGGGATTTTTCTTCACATAGTGCTCAGTATTTTGTGCTGATATTGTACCAGCAAAAACATTAGTGATTGTCATTTAATTCTCAATGTATTCTAAAACATGCTATTTCTACAAAAGTGGAAACTGTAATTGAATTAATTTGGATACTAACAGTGTATACAGATGTCCTTTACAGCAATTAAAGATTTCTTTCCATTATTCACCAGCGAGTTTACCTTCTATCAAGCAATTGAAATTAGAAATTAAAGACCATAACACTTCAACACACAGTATCTCGTATCTGTCCCTTACAATACTGTACAGTGCTAGTACAATATTTCAGCACACAGTAAGCAGGATGATGTATGGCCTGAATCTTGCAAAAAAAAAATTCTGAATTCTTACATAGGGACAGAAATTTTTACTAAAGCTACCTTTGTATCAAGAAAATTAAATGGATTTAGGGGTGCCATATCATATCACGTTAAGAGGAGCATTTTTTAAGTCAAGCTATAGTAATTGAACGGAGCTCTATTAATACGATGACTAAAGATAACACAATTAATGGAATCTTTAAAGCAACAAAAACCAAAACCAAATAAACAACAAACCAGTAACAACATTTCTTCCTTGATTATATCAGGACAATTAGCAAAACACTGACTTGAAAGAAAGGAGGTAACAGACTACAGAGACTTTTGCCTTTGATATCAGCAATAATTAAAGAAAATAATGAACAGCCCATGATAGGACATTTTTCCTTGTAATTTTATTCATAACCTCTGGCGGCAATGACTGTACTGTGAGACAACAGAGCACGGTACAGACACGGGTGTTGAGGACAGGCAGTGTTTTCCCATGACAAAGAACTCAAAGAGTTGAGGTGGCCAAATCCACTGCAATCCACTGCCCGTATATGCTACCAAAACAAGCCCACGTAAATTAACCACAGGATGTAACAGCAGCACCAGAATGTGCCTTTCAGCTTAATATCCCCCATTTGTCTTCTTCCTGAACACGGCAGGAGCCACGAGCTGCCAGGGGGCCTGGATCACCCAACCTGGCCAGGACGAGCCTGGGTGTTTGGCACCCAGAAGGACGAGGCCATCACTTGGTCTCTAAGATCACATGCGGAAGCAGAGGCAGTATGGGACATAGCAGACCAGAAGAGGTTACAAATAACCCCATTGCACAAAAGACGATTGAACCGCACAGCAGGCAGAAATCATTCTCTGTGGTGTGAACCTTGCCTGCTCATTCCAAATTATTTAGTCCACTTTCTTCTGGCAAGCAAAATCCAGTATTATGAACTTGCCTGAGGTCTGAAGTGATCTCAATAGCAAGGCTGCAACCTACTGATTCCACTTTCGGGATACATAACCAGTACAGGGTGATTCACTGAAGACTTTCAGGAAGTTTTGCAGGACTTTTATCTGGGGATTGTTTTTTTTAATACTAATTGAAATAAGGGGGCTGGTCACCCAAAACTATGTGTTTTCTCTCTCAGCCTCTGGCCCACACTCCCCATCTTTTAAAAACATACATGCTTTTCTTGGTGTATCTCAGTACTCACCTAGCAGACCTATGTAAAAAATGACCCACCACTACACAAGGGGTCCTGTCAAGGTGGTACATATCCTAGAGGTTGCCAAAATACTTCCCCCTCCTTGCATGAGGAGGAAGGCAAGACTCCCATGTGCCCACAACATAGAAGATTTGGCGTTCAAATACAATCTGCAGATCTTATTCTGTATTCACACTTGGCTATCTAAGTACAATGTAACATCTGAGCAAATGACTGCCTATAGAGTTGTCACTGAAGAATTTGCCCTATTTGAGTATGGGATTTGGGACCAGGCCTCAACGACGATATGGAAGCTTCTGTACTCAGAGTTGTCATCAGACTCTTGCTGGGAACAAACCAAGAAAACGTTTTCCACAACAATACAGGGTTGAACGGCAAAAGTTCAAGTTAAGCACAGACATCCATTTCATGACCCTGCAAAAAACGCTTGGATTAAAAAAAAAAGAGTCCTAAAAGCAGAATATCTAGATAATAAAGAACAAAAATGAAGTAATTCTGACTTCAGCTTTTTAAAGCAGCATGACTCATTTTACGAACCCCAAACCAACAAGTTCTAAAATTATAATTTAAAAGGCAGTTCCTTTTAAAGTCTTTCAGAGTACTTCCAAGCCATCATCAAGATATTAAATAATGGCATAAGCGCAGCACAGAGTATGGGGGAAACAGCAGGAAAAAAAACACAGTAATTAAGTATCCATCTAACTTAAAACTTTACAGGTACTAGCAATAAATCTAGAGGGAGTGGTTTGAACATTCACATAAATGTTTAAAAAAGAATGCTTTGATTTCTTTCCATATTTTTCTCTACAATTCCTAAAAATATTTTTTCAGAACATTTTGTTATTCTACTTATAATTTTCAGTCTTGTTTTCCCCTTGTCAAAACCTAAAATAAATGAGGAATTACCATACACATCCAAATCATTTTAAAAAGCCTTTATTGCACTTGAAGGAAAGAAATTCCCCCAGGTTGTATCATTGTTTTATTCTCCATCTCTTTTTGTTACATCTTCCCACCCCATTATAATTGAGGACTTACAGGTCTAATATGAACTGTAACTGATTTAGCCCTTATATACAAGCTCACTGATGTAACACCAAGTATATTCAATAAAGGAGAGATGCATAGACTGAAACTCACGGACTAAAAAGCAATCAACAGAAACCCTGCAAAAATAAATTGTATTCAACAGCAGGATGGGCTGTTCTTATCAGCATCTTTTTGAACACTAAATGAACACTTCTGAGCAAGAAATGAGTGGCTGGAGGATTACTTTGAAAGGAAGGCAGGACAGTTGCTCTCAAAACTTTGTACTTCATTCACGAACTTTGAAAAACCTGCCAGACGTTCATATACCAGGCAGGATGTCCGCCAACACCCAACCTTTGACAGCACCCAGACCTGGGAAGGTCTAAAGGATCATACTGTGATGTCTTGGCCTTTCAGTCCATTTTGATCTCCCCAGCTTTCCATGCATTTCATGTACAGAACCAACCACTCTGCATGACATCTGCGGGACAAGATGTGAACAGCCAGGTGAGAAAAAAAATGCTGCATGAAAACAAGACTTGAAGCCAGTCAGAAGATACCACTGAGAAGGAAAAAGAAAGCCAAGTCATATATGACTATATATACATATATATTTAATTCCATACCTAAAAAAACTCCAACAGATGTTTAAGTGCTTCACAGCAAAACACTGGTCCCACTCACCCTACAGAAACACACAGTCAGGCGCCCGACTCGGTGGCAGTACACAGAGATAAGGTTAGGCCCACCCTGGAGCCCCTGGCTGAGCATGGGCTGCAGGGCCTGCACCACACTGTCTGCGGCCTGCACTGCTCACCTTTTATTCTGCCTGCAAATGTACCAAGCACTTGACAGAATAAAGTGGCACATCAATCATGTTCATCAGGTATGTTATATATGCCCCTCCTGCGCATGTGGGTACATTTAAGCATAAATACACACAGATTTCAGATCATTCAGCTTTCCCCTTTTCCCTTTCCCAATGGGCAGCATTTGAGCTTGAGACATTAAAAGTTAAGGAGAAAAAGTCACGCCAGCTTAGTGCTGTGAAGGTGGTTGAAAAGGGCAGATAACACGTCATTGCTAGCACCTCAGGTATGTTAGGATACTTTTATTTTTGCTCCATTACTGCACAGTGAGGGTGAACAGGCCTGGCTCATGTCTGCCTTTCTCCACTGCCTTTAGACATAGCTGTGGCCAGAGCCGAGCTTCCAGAGAAGCTTCCAGTGGATTTAAAACCAATACTCAGTAAGCCCATAGAAAAGGACAACAGAAAAATTTCCTGAGTGCTTGAAAATCTATGACAGAAATGGGAAGACGTGTTTAAAATTGATTAATTATAGCACCATAATTCCTTTTTGTACCTTCAATTAAGCCGTGCCACAGGCAACAAGGTATCATGCAATCTGCTACAGCACTGGGTACCAAAGACTGCAGAGATCAGCAAACAAAGGAACAAATTGCTACTAAATTAAATTTTCCCTTTCCCAAAGGGAAAAAAAAATCAACAGAGGAAAAAAACCTTTAAGGTAAGACTTGGCAGCATCTCATTATATAATAAAACATACCTGTCCTCATCTATTTTATTTCCGGCAAAAAAAACACGCACATTATGAGTATAATGCAATTTCTTCTGCTCTATTCATTTGGCTGTAATTGGACACACTTCTGTTTAAATCATTGTGTTTCTTCCCTTCCACTGTGATACAGTTCCCTGCCACATACATAATACATAAAACAAAGCTGATTATTGTTTCAGAAATTTGAATACTGCAAGTCTTTTGGTTCCACACATCTGGCTACAGTTTTTACTTCAGGGGGTGAAAAAAAAAGAAATGAATCAACCACAAAGCTTTTGCCACTGCTTACCTAAAACTTAAAAAACAAGTCCTCCAGGGAGAGCTGGGCTGGGCAGAAGCATGTGCCATCCCTCGGCCCTGTGCGGAGCAGAAGGTGGCTTTCGTCACCCTGGCACACATCATCACCCTGCAAAGAAAATAAAAGGTCCAGTCTAGGATCTGGGAGCCAAGCCCAACTTAACCTCTCCTGAGGAACAAGATGCTGAAAGACCAGCTCCAGCTGAGGAGGGACCCACACAATCCTAGCTGACCCTCCTCCTTCCTTGTGTCCTTCTCCCAGCCCAAAAGGACACACACAGAGACAAATCCCTCCTGCATACACCTGTGAGTTTTTGCAATCCCTGCACACTCCCAACCACAACGCCTTCAACAACCCCATCCAAGAATATGGCAGAAAATGGGAGGATCTCAAAATTCCTTCCCACTCAGTACTCCAAGAACTGCAACTGCTGAAACCTGTTCTCCAGCAAAAGCAGGAAAGGAATACATTTGCAAGATCAGGCAGTTGCCTACGTGTATATCTTTAGTTCCAGGGAATTTCTCATCTTCTTTCCTTTGACCACATTCAGGTTGTATTTTATTTATTCCTCTGTCTCATTGTTAGCATCTGCTGCATCCTCCATTCAACCACACCACAATGGGCAAAGCAATATGCCATCAAAAGAGCACTGCTCACCCCTGATGCTCAACACCATGGGGTTTAAGCCATGTAGGGCTCTATGTTCTTCTTGGACAATAAATTCTGTTCCTTTTACCATGACCTTTTTGCAAAAACTGTAAACTCTCCTGGGGATCTAGAAAATACACTCACACTTCTAGTTCCATAGTATTCATGGATATATATACCCTGCATACAAAAATGTAATCAATGTATGTAGTATCCAAGGAGAGACATATAAAAATATAATTTCTTCCTGGGCAGAGAATAATGCTTTTTCCTCACGACTGTCACAGTATTCCTCTGATGTTCATCCACAGCCAGAGATAAGTCCAGCTTCTCTGAATCTCTAGGTTTTAAAAATGGACCTTTACTTAGTAGAAACAAAATGGGTTATGAAACACAAAAAAGATTTGGGAAGAATACTTAAAATACCAGAACTTTTATCCATGCAGCTACTCGTTCCAAACCCACCACTGTGCTATCCCTGTGACTTACATAGCTACTAATGTGAATGCACAAAACTCATTTTCTTTCCCTCTCTTTTAGTCCACAGGACTTTTTGCGCACATGTGGTATCATTACGGGGAAAAACCAGATCAAAGAAACTCTCTTTTCCACCTCCAAACAGCCACAGCTTGACTAGGTTCACTCAGCCACAGTGACCACAAATGGCGTTCTTAAGAACTGTGATTATTCATATGTGGCTCTGGATTACAATCCCTGCATGAACAAAACAAATTATCTCACTGTGGCCTGCATCATTCCAGGCCACCTCTCCTCTGCAAGGTATTAGGACATCATGAAAATATACGATGAGATCCAACCTGAAAGGCACGTACCCCTGGATTTTATCCATCTTTGCCACCCACACACTGCTCCCCATGACAGGGTTCAGCACTTAATACTGTACCTAGGCAGAAGTGCAGCATGAAAACTGGGTAACTGCCGGAGAGATTGGCTGTTTTGAGCAACATTGCATAAAGTGCCGGCTGGGCTACACAGTTTGTCCAGACTGACAGAGTTCCTTCTTCAGGAGATCTCCTTTAGCAGAGCTTCCAGACGTTCATGGTGCTTCTTCACCAGTTAGGATCACAGGTGGCAACCAGCATCTCCTGTAGTACTTCTTGGACTTCCCAATGCATTAGTGGGCCACGTTCAGACAGGAGTATCTGAGCTATTACACCTCCCCCCAGAGAAGCAGTCCTGGGCATAAGACAAGGTTTACTGACCACATCCAAGTGGCCCACATCATGAATCCTTAGATAAAACAGAATATATTCAGTCCTAGGAACTGATCCTAACTCGTTGCCTTCACCTTTTCTTAATCTTGCTTCGCTGAAAGAAAAGTATTCTGTGGAGCTATTCAAAGAATGGCTCTGCACATGACAAACTGCAGATGGAAATGATGGAAACCTACCAGAGACTCACAACGTATGCCATTTTACATATGTGCTGGCACTTAAACTATGCTCATCACCATATCAGCTGAGTACCTAATAAGCCTGGGGTATCCTCACAGATTAAAACAGTTGACCTCACTGAAGGACTGCTAGTTCTTAATACTGAATCATCAACAAAAGATTTGGACTTTCATTTCAACCACAAGAAGCTTACACAGAATCTACTTACCACACTGCTCCAGCATCACGGGAAACATTTTTACTCAGCATGTGCTTGTTCCGTCTATTTTCCATTTATCATTTTCTTTGTGGCTAGGATAAAGCTAAGCTGAAATAAAATGTTCCATATTTCTCTCCATATGAGGTGATCTACAGGATTTTATCAGCTTCCCCTGGGAAAGGTTGGTTTCTTCTCAAGAATAAGGGAGGCATTCCTGATTTCCACTTCTGTCTTTGATAATGCAATCACAACACACATCCTTGTGCTTATCACACTGGAAACTTCTAACAGCAATACCTGTGACCCCACCAAATCTGTCTGAGGAGCAGCTCCCCTCTCAAACACGACAGCACTGCCCCAATCCAGCCTCCTGCCCACAGCAGGCTTTGGGGATGCTGACAGAGAAGGAAGAGAACTCCTGACAAAATCCTGCTGGCTCTGCCGTGCGGGTAGGGAACAGACCAGCCACCAACAAGAGCAGCTTCAGGTTGGACAGTGTGGCTTCCCCACTACTTCCTTCTCCTCAAAGCTCAGTGTAACTGTCTGCACCTTTCCATTTCAGATGTTTCTGGCACTTTCAGGAACACAGCATGCCACCCGTACTAGTTTGCCCAGTATCAAGTTTACATGGCATATTTTGAAGGCTGCAGTACATAAAATGGCAGATTGCAGATAAAATGGCATTTCTGGAAATACTTAAAATCGTTAAGCTTGCCATGACTTACTCCTACAGACAAACTAAGGCTCTTATGTTTTTATGAGAAGTTAAAAACTAATCATTGAAACCCATCTGAGGGAACACACACCTCAGGTGGTGTCATCAGGGCGAGTGACCTGGGATCTTCTGTTCTTAAAGTAGGTTGATAATACAACAGTTGTTGACTAGACACACAAGCCTGGCTGTAGGACAGAAAATAATTTTAAGCAGCACACCAAGTATCTTGGAAGTCTCCTTGCATAATCCATCAGTGCTCACCTATCAAACTTGGTCTTCAAGGACTGGAGCCAGAGGTGGGCCTTCACGCTCCCTATGAGCCTTAATAGGAAAAAAAAATCTGCCAGGAAGTCAAAGTCCAGAACAACGCAAGCCAAAAGAACAGTTTTCAGAGCACAATGACACCTAGCTGGGAGCTGCCATGTCTATCAGTGTGCCACAGGGCAGGGGGAGAGATTTAATCATGCATTTCCATGCAAACAGGATCTAAAATGATTTAAACAAAGTTACATTTTCTGAATGGTCATGGCACAACCTATGTAAAACACAGATGTTTGCTCAGTCATAAACTGCTTATTAAGACATGATTTTAGTTGTCTGAAGTGCATACTTGCATTGCCTACTCCAATCTGGTGTGACAATGATAAAGTAAAATAATAGCTGGAGTTGAACCACAAAAATATCCCTCAGGCCCAGTTCTCCCGTTAGAAGATGCTCATTGAGGACTAACTATATGCAGTAGAAATTTGTTCTCACACGAATAATGTTGGGAGGGAGGGGAACACAATGGACACCGTAACTGCAAACTCACACGTATACATTACTCTGATACTGCAACAAGTAAGCATATTGCTTATAAAATTGCCTTTACTGCATTTTTGCTACACAATGAAGCATTTGTATATTAAGTGACATTTTTCTGATGATCAGAAAAAGCTTTCTTTAGGGCTTGCTTGACTGTGCTGAAGCTCATTTTTTCCTTCTCCTGTTCTCCTAAACTCCAGTTTAAAAGCAAGTCCTTGGTATGGCACTACTGGATGTATCAGATGGTATCTTTTATTACAGTGGTATATCCCAGCTGCCCCTTCCAATAACAACAAAAATCAATTATGAAAATTTCCTCTCTGTTAAATTACAGCCAAAAATTCTTGGCAGTAGAAAAGGATATTTCAGTGTTTATCTATACCAGCAAGGGATCCATCCCCAAAATGTTTACAAAATGCTTCTGTCAGACACAAGATGACAAAGGCCACTGCAAATATCCCAGAATCTGGGACTACAGTTTGTTTGCCTTGGATAGAAGGGCACTCGGTGCAAAAGCTGTGAGGCTTACTAATGTCATGTTTTTTAACTGTTTCCTTCGTTAAACTTCTACCTCAAATGCAGGATAAATAGTGTTTTAAAATTAGAGGTCCAAGTCATGCATTTTGCAGCTTCTGCTGCGTCTTTCCTCTCTCCTTTTCTCTCTCTCAATTTAGTGAGAAAGTAATTTTAAGTGCTTTATTTGTAATACTAGCAGCCAGCTACTTTGCTGTCCTGTTACTGTTTTTTGTGATTTGCTATAAAAGACGGACAAACCAACTCCATCCAAGGTGCTGCAGTGGCAATGGTGGCCACCTTTCAGTATCTTGCAGAATGTTAGAAATAGCCATATTATTTTGACAGAATTTACAGCAATTTTACTGGAAAGTTGAAGTGAAAAATCAGTATTTAATTCAGCACTTGCATACTCTAATAGGAAGAGGCTTTAATTCCTGTAAAAATACCTGTATTAATGAATAGAAACTCACGACGCTGTTAATAACTTGGGCCAGACAGAAGCAAAGCATGGCAAATAAGGCCAACAGTGTCCTTTGGTGAAGCCTCACTTTCAAAGGAATCCCTCTTATCCTACAGAGATGTAATACAGCGTAACTAGACCAAGCCACCACCAGATGCAAAATGAAATCTCATTTATATTAGATGCAACTCCATCAAAATATATGCCAATCCTTTTCAAACCTATTTCCCAAAGCTTCTTACCACTAATGCCAGAGGAAAACAAAAATGGATATGTGCATGTACATATCATATACGCATATACACAGTTATGCATACACGTAAAGTAGCTTAAACCTTTTTCCTTCAAGCCAGTTATATTATAATTTAATTACTGCACAAAACTGTAGGATACCGGTGCACTGTAAGCATTGTTTAACACAGTAAGGAAAAGTTACATTTTCGATTTCCAAGAGGAAGGGTGGTGACCTATAAAGTAGTAAAGGAAACCACTCACAAAGTTATTTCAATACGCTTGCTAAAAACAGCTCCCTGGAATTATAGGAGTCTCTTCCTCATCCTGCTCAGAACAATTGGAAAAGTACAGATCATTTAAAATACATTAATTTAACAGATTAAAAAATAAAATAAATGGAGACAAAAAAAATAACAGTTCTCACTAATGGAACTGCGCTACTCATTTTTTTAATTTCTCTGGTAGTTGCATCTGGATTTGTCTAGTGGAAAGAGTGGCCCAAATTAAATAACCATTAAATTTAAAATGCATTACAGATCCTGAGGGGTCATTCTCTCCCAAAAAGTTTACTTTTCAGTTTATCTTAAGATCACTGGGGACGGGTTTAACTTAAGCCAAAATAAACACTGATTGCTAAAAGCTTTGGGGTAAACAACATTAGACTAGATTTGACATAAACTAGTGATGTTTTTTTTTCTATATGATCAGATAGAAACTGAAATAAGGGTTATACAAGCATTTTGTAAAATACAGGTCAAGAATGAGACTGCTTTTATGTTGCTTACTGTAATTTCTTCTACAATACATTCATCACAGGCACGCATGCAGTGACAGCAGCATCAGATTCCCTCTCAGCCCGTGATCCAGTTCTCTGCAGTAAACCCAGAAAGGCAGGGCGTACAGTTAGCTGCGCCCCAACAGACATGGGGGAAAACAGCCCAAATAAAAGCACAGGGAAAAAAAAATCCATGTATTTGTAGCACATGACAGAGCAGCAAACATTGCACCAGCAGATACTAATGCTGCCACTCTTCCTCCCCATTTGTATCTGACTGCTCAGCTGCAAACACCTGATATGCAAAACAACATGTGTCTTAATCTATCCATCACAAAACAAGACCTTCCAAAAGCCCGTATCTAGATGACTGCCTTCAGCTAAGGCTTGGCCTCGTTCTATTTCAGAATGCCACAGATGTGAGACAACGCAGTTGCAAAGTGCAATGTCGAGCAGTATTTGCTGTCCCCCCTGCACGTGCAGGAAGACCGCTGCAAAAGAAGCAGAACAGCTGAGTGACACGGGGCAGGGGAAGGCAGGTGACTTTGCAGATAGGCTGAATCAGCACAAGCCTGGCGCTGCGGTATTAGCGACACAATCCTGCACCAGGTGAGAGAAGAGGATTCACTTCCAACTTTTTCACTGATCCTTTCTCTGCCAGCTTACTCTCGCTTTGAAGAAGGTCCAGGAATTTAGACTAATGAAACTTATCTACTAGGAAGCAGACTGGTCATGCACCAGGTTTCTTTGTATAATACAGAAAATGAACACACAACTGCAAAAGTTCAAGGACAGGAGGCCTAATTTTAGTCATAGAAAGCTTGATAAATTAAATGGCCTTTGAAATATCCTGTTTCAACACTGGAAGTATGAAAGTTAATTCAAAAAATATATATATCTGAAGTAAGAATGACCAGAATCAGAATTGGCCCCACTATCTTTTCTCCAAAATGAACTGGGAAAGAGGAGAAATCTGGAAAAGGTTAACTTTATCCATGTACGTATAAGATTCTTCGAGTCATTTCTAAAAGCTTCTATCAAATATATAACAGCACAGCTCCAAAGTCACATAGGAGCTAACATCAGGCAATCCAGTGCGCATTGTTTTTAAAAAGCTACGGTGCAGCACCAGCTAGGAGCTGAAAGTTTATCTACATGCACATCAGGGACAACTCCTTAAACTTCATCGTGCCCACCTCTGAATGCACATCCTCCTTGCTCTTATATGGCTGCCATGATAATAATGCTGTTTACTCCTTGTAGTGGGTACTGAACTTCAGCACTTCACTCACTGGTCCACAGTTTAAAGGCAGATTTCTCACACACACAGCACAGCACAGCACAGCACAGCTCAGCACAGCTCAGCTCAGCTCAGCTCAGCTCAGCTCAGCTCAGCTCAGCTCATCCCATCCCATCGCATCCCGTCCCACTGCCCCCAGCCAGGCCCCCACAGTGTGCTCCAACGCAGGGCTCTCTACCTTAAAAAAAAAAAATCTAATTATCTAACTTTGACAGGTGTGCTTAATTGTACCACAGCCTTCTACTGGTGACAGTGACCTCACTGTTGGGAAGAAACAGAGTTCACCAGTGCCATCATTACTTGTGGAGTGGCATTTGGCATGGAATTTCCATTTTACCTTACCAGAAGTGCCTCCTTTTCTCTTGATTTATGATTTGGTTTTACAGGAATCTCCTACTACCCCCCTTCTAGAAATATCACCGTGACAAATGGGCTCTGTTCCGCCTGTCCTTGCGCTCTGCATCCAGAAACCTCGCACTTCGCCAAGCCGGGACGGACCCGCTCGCGCCGGCGCCATGTCCCGCTCCGCACGTGGTGCAGGGGGGGCCGCGGGCCGTCACGTCCCAGGCCGCCAGGGCCGGGTTTTACGGACGCCCCGGGCTGCTCGCCCTCCCCGCGCCCGGGCGGCACCAGCTGCAGCCCGGTGCCACTCGCACACGGGACCGGCGCTCAGCCGGCAAGCCCCCGAGCTGCGGCCACCCGCGGCTGACGGCAATACGGGGAGAAACGTACAGCGTCGATACGGCTGCGCTCTGTACGAAGGGGCCCGCGGGACCGGCCGTCCCCGCGGCGCTCCCGCCGCCCCGGGCCGCCTCCGGTACCTTCCTCAGGGCC
>VXAA01004252.1:197397-221281 GCA_013399115.1 Anseranas semipalmata
CCCCGGGGGCGGCTGCGCGGGGCCGGGGCCGCCGCCGAGGTGGCCTCAGCCCCGGGCGCTCGTGTCTCCCGCAGAGAAGGAGCGCGCCTGCCTGCTGCCCCCCGACGACGGCCCGTGCCGCGCCCTGGTGCCGCGCTGGTACTACGACAGGTACACGCAGAGCTGCCAGGAGTTCACCTACGGGGGCTGCCACGGCAACGCCAACAACTTCCTCACGCTCGACGACTGCGAGAAGAACTGCTGGACCATCAAGAGTGAGTCCGGGGGCCGGCCCGACGGGGCCCGCTGCCACGGAGTGCCCCTCGGGGGGCGGCGGGGGGCCGGGGCAGCGCCGGGGAGGCTGCGGTGCTCGAGGGAGCCTTCTTCCCTCAGCCCGTCCGTCCCTCCTGCAGCTGGTAACTGTCATGCTGCTGGTGCGGAGGAGCCGGAGAGGAGACACGTGGGATTTACTAATTATTTTTTAAAATGTAATTTAGTATTATAACTAGTCATTTCTTAACGCATCCAATTGCTCCTGTAGAGCTTATCCTGCTTTATTAAAGACTGCAGGCACTAGGACTTGCCTACATCCAGAATAGTTGTGTTTTGTGTGAACTGCCATGCTGTTCGGGACAGGGAGCAGAAAGGGTTGATTTTTACTGAGGGTGAAACTGTTTTTGTTGCAGAAGTGCCCAAATTATGCCGGATGGAGGCTGATGGAGGACCTTGCAGAGGTCATCTAAAAAGATACGCCTTTAACTTGAGCTCGATGAGGTGTGAGGAGTTCATCTATGGTGGCTGTTACGGGAACGGCAACAACTTCGGAGATTTGCAGTCATGTGTGGACCACTGTCTGCCAGAGAAAAGTAATGGTTGTTCCAAATTTTTAATAAACTAGATGGTTTGAAAGCGATATGAAGATGATACTTTATTTGGTATTTTCCTCTGGATATCCATACAGCGGTATTTTTGAAGACTTCTGTGAAACAGATGCTTATAATTTTCTGCAGGCTTTCGTGTGTCACTGGTCTTGGCTGCCTGTTACTGAGAGAGCAAAAATGCTGTTTTAGCTTATTATTGTGACCTTAAATTTGCCCACAGGTACACCCAGCAGGTCTCTTGCCTTCTAGAGAACTGTACATGTGTAACCTGAAGGGCAGTAAGGTTGGAGATCTGTGCTGGGCAGGTGTCTGAGACACAGTGGCTGTCACGGTCAGGGAAGTGATTTCCTAATATAAAGCAGAAGTGCTTTTATACATTCAAGCCTGAGAGATGCTGTTAGGTAGTTTGCAATTTTTGGCACTCACCAGTTCAACTCCTGATAAAAGTTTTTTTGCCTCATCTGGCATAACTCTTCGCTCTCTCTCCGTATGAACCATGAAGAGGAGAGAGTAATTATAAGCAGGTGACTATATATAACTAAATGTTTTCATAAACACCAGGTTACTATCTAGTGCTAGACAGTATCTGTGAAGAACAGAGAGCTACAAGAATGGATCAAAGCTGTTGCTGCCTATGCTTTATTAGAGGTTGATGAGACAGTTATTTCTGGCTGATGACAGATTGTCACCATTGTCTTAGGTGAATGCAGAATTATTTTTAATTTCTCTGTTGAACATCTAATAAATTGATAAGAGGTCTCCAGCAACAAAAATAAGATTTTGTTGAGACAAAATGAAGCATGATTCTTGTGAGAAAGATGGTAGGTTTTTGTACTTTCTGCAGCAAGTAGGCAGGATTTGCTGGCAAAAGCGTAGCAAGGATAGACAAAATAGTGCCTTTCTCATCTACAGAGGTAATTCCACTGGAATCGTTATTATTTTCCTCTATATATGTGGAATCGGCCTGCTGTCTAGTTTGCGTGAACATCTCAGCTCTCCCATGTATAGCACTGCATGTGGGGAAAGCTGTTGAATTTCGCTTGTGGACTAGTAAGCCTATTTTCTGGGGCTGTCAGGTGCTTTCTCAAATTCATACCTCACAGGAATAAGATGCAGTATGTCTCTGAAGTCATTGGTAACGCTCATGTCACTTCAATGGGGGTAATAGGTGTTTAGCTACCAAATTCATTGCAGGGTGAATTTTAATATGCCAGGCATAAAAATTACATATTTTTTCTCTTTTTCCCCCTTTTTCAAGCTGGTCCCTTGCTGTGCTATAGTCCAAAGGATGAAGGATTGTGTTCTTCTTCTGTGCCTCGCTATTACTATGACACCAAGAGTAAATCATGTAAGGAGTTCAAATATACTGGCTGTGGTGGAAATGCCAATAACTTTGTTACTGAAACAGATTGCTACAATGTCTGTGGAAAAGGTAAGGTTTTTTTTTGTATTTTATCATGCAAAAGCAGATAAATCAATCTGAATACCAGCAACAGGTGTCCAGAGGGTTCTTTTACTCACCTTGTTTTTTTTTTTATAAATGTATGCTTTTTGCAATTTCGACCCAGTATTTTCAAAGGAAGGGAAAACTGAGATGCAACACTAAATCCTTCTGACAAGACAAGTGCGATGTAAGGTGGTTACACCATTTTTGAATGAAATGTGGAGAAGGGCACACAAAAAGACTAATTAATAAAAAAATAGACTAATTAATTGAAGAGTAATTAATTTACTAGAGCCCACAAGGGATCAGTCTTTAAACTGTTTGGTACCTGCAAGAGAACTAATCAAGGTCTCACGTTTTTCTGTATACTTTAAAGTAGAATTAAAGTGAGTTGTGAAATCAATTTACTTTTTTTCCTTAGCATTTTCATCATTTACCATCCTCTCTTGATTCCTTGCTGCCTATTCCCATTTCCCATTCCCATTACAAAAGATTTCTGCCTCATCACTTGTGCTGAATCAACTGTTTCTGTGGCCATGGAGGGAAGGGTTGGGAATGATCAATTTTTTTTCATAATGGTTTTGTTCAAATCAGCTACTGGTTGTGCTTATAAGTCAAAACAGTTGTGTTTTTACCTGCAGTAATATGTTCATACCAGCTATTGCAAATCTTAATACTCTAGTTTAATTAATTTGATATGTAAATCAGCAACAGAGAGAAAAGCATAATTATATGTTGCTTCCCAGAGCAGTCAGGAAGCAGACACAGCACAATATTTAAACATTGATATGGGTGGGGAAAAAAGATTAAGGCTGTATCTAGCATGTATCTAGCCTTTGAAAAAACAAAACACGCAAACCCAGTTCTGTTTTAAACACAAGATATTTACAGTGTCCAAGTACTGCTATATTTAAGATGTGTAGAGGGCTTAAGTCAGGAGAAGATTCTCCAGTGCTGGGCTTGAAATCCATGGCTGTTGAAGCTGGTGGCTGAGGAGCCCCAGCAGGGCCGGGGTTTTACCCTGAGCTCAGTCCTCAGAACTGAAAATATTGTCTGCCAGTTACTCATGGCAGTAGTATTTCTGTGGTTGACAAGTCTGAGTGTGTCTCTGCCATTCTGGCATTACAAGAGAGTCTTTAATAGCATCCTAAGTCTATCAGAGATGCCTGTGATTACCTAATTTGCATCTATTACTACCTGGGAAATGGTAGGGCCAGGCTCCAGCCTAAGCATGCAAAGCGAGGAGGCAGCAAATTGCCTCTTCGGCATCTTGCTCTCATACTCTGCCCCTGCACACAGCCAGCCAAATCTGCTCTGGGGGTTCTCCCTTTCTCCCTCTTCTTATGGAAGAAAGACATAACGAAACATTATCCGTCTCATTACTAGTGCAACAGATAGCAAAACCCAAAGGATTGGTTATAAGCTTTTTCACTAACTTGTGTATTTCAAAATTCAGTAAGGCGTGGTCAACTAAAGGTCACAGTTAAGGGCATAATTAGTGCTAATTAATGTTGAGCTACACATATTCATTTCTATAGCTTGGGAGTGTACAGCAACATTAAGCAAATCTTCAAGGCAACTTTATCCACTTCTCTCCCACTCCTATGGTTCCCCTCCCCAGTATCTTTCCTGTTACCTTTTGGAGTCTAGAGTTGAAATCAGTTAACCTTCCTTGTGCAAATATGCAACTGCTGTTTAAATTGATCTATAGCTCTTGGAGTGAAAAGGTATCTGATTCATTTCATTTTAAAAGATTATAGTAGGAAAGAAAACAGTTGCATAAGCCCTTCTGGAAATAACCCTGAGTGCTGCCTTTGACCACCCTGCAGCATCTGTGGGAAACCCCATTCAGTGCAGGAACCCAAATCATTTTACCCTTTCATCCCCCACAGGCACTGCTTATATTTTAGACTTTGCCCTGTTGTTGCTCAAAGAAGTGTAGTAATAGATCTTTCTTTTTTTTTGCAGAAAGGTGTTTACTTCCATTCTGGTGTTACCACAAGGCAGCTAGAACAGGCTTTAATTCCTGCTCAGGAAAAGAACAGCAAAACAGGGGCCCAGTGCCAAAGTGGATGCATTGGAAATCTTACTAAGTGTGAAAATGTGACAATAGGGTATCCAGAACACACTTTGCAGTTTCTGACATGTCTGTTATTATCAAGTGAACTGGTTTAACAGCATAATACAAAAAAAAAAAAAAAAAGTCCAGACAATGAACAGTATTAACAGTTTTGTCATACTGCTTTGCTAACTACATCCTTTATTTTCTTAGCAGGGAGTCAGAAACCAACCACCAACAAGCCAGCAAATATATTCCGCAGAAAAATGATGAGGAAACTGATTAAAAAGCCCCAGATGCGTAACCTGAAGTCTTAAATCTAGTGTGCACTTGGATGTTTGAAACACTTTCTCGACTCCACTTTCCTCTTTTGTAAGATAGTTTCCACACAGTTTTATACATCGACATATAGTTCTGTCTTTCAGAACTGCTTTTTTTTCCAACTTACTTTTTATAAAGGACTGCATTTAATAGAAGCAGAATGAACCTAAGTTTGGTTCTTCTACTCTGTTGTATTCACAGTAATACTTTGGTAAAGCCAGGTATTTAGATTTCCATGTTTTTATGGGGGAGTGTTACTACTGCCTTGAGAGAATATTTCAGTAGTTACAAATCAATTAAGATTTGAAAAATCATTTGTATCTTAGTATAACTAAGGAGAATACAAAGCTAAATATCTGTTGTGGATTTTTTTGGCATCTTCTGCTTGCTAAAGAAAAGGAGTATTTCAAAAGAGTGTTCAGAGGCTTATAGCCCTGACATTTTACATACTTTGGCACTATCATTTCGGTAGACTACCCTTTACAGTCACACTGACAGTCAAAGATTTCAGAAGCTTTCATTACAGTGGAAGTATAAACTTAAGTCTGGTTCATCCCATGAAAGAAAATTTGGAATAGGGATACTTTGACAAATACTCTAACGAAGGCAATGAGTAAGCTACTTGAGTATTAAAATGAAAATGTAGCCATTACTTTTTCATGACATTTGAAATTTCAACTAAGTTGTATTCCAGATCCTCTTATGGCATAAATCAGCATATTTCAATTGCTTTTTATGGGGCTACACTGTTTACATCTGCTGAGGATCTTGATATTTGTGTTTATGTGGCGACTGTTAAAAAAGAAAACCAGAAGCTTCTCCAAATCTCATGCAATCCCTCTTTTGAGGCACTATTGTATTTCTTCTGGTAGATTATGCCTATTGGTGGTGATATTATTGCACCTTCTTGTATGTTTTGTATTTGAGTGATGTCTGAATTCTGATTAATTCCACGTACAGTGTTTTCTAATATGAATCCATAAGTAATGTTAATAAAATCTTTTTTGGAAAAAGAAGAGCTTGTTTTGTCATATGATTCTGTTAATTACCCTGAATTAGTTGTATACACCAATATGTTTAATGAAACCTATTATTTACTAATTATGACTGGCAGAGTTTATTTGTCTCTTAAACCATTTCTTTACGCTGAGATCTTCATGTGAAGAAAGCCTGCAAACTGCATTGCAAACGTTCATCTGCAGCAGTTTTTATGGCTCAGTTGGCTCCAGCCAACTGAGCAGTTGCTGTCAAAAGCATGTTTAGTTGAGACAAGTGTCTGCTGCGTGGTGTCCTGTAAGATGTTGTGCCATCTGAATAGCTTTTGTGAGTGTAGTGGGCTATTTGCATGAAATTACATTGGCTTTCGGTTAGAAAATTTTAGATGTGTGCTTTATCCCCATTTCAGAGAGGCAACATGGTGGCAAAGCTAGTTAAGATTTGTTTTCCTTACTGATTTTTCTCTCACTCCTGGACTTCCGATTGAAGCAGTCAGCTGTGCTTGCCATAGTCTTAGTGCTCCATTTCTGGTTCTTGATCTCAAAAAACAAACAAAAACAAACAAAAAACTGCCTTATTTCAATGATTCCTTCATCCTGGCCCTGTCCTGTGACACAGCCCGAGCAGGAGGCAATGCCAGGGGCACGCTTGCTCAGCACTGCCAGGATTTTGGTAAGGGCTAGGGCTGTTTGCTGAATCCCAGGAGGCTGCTATGGCTTTGGTGGTGATTAAACTTCCCTGGGGAAGACAAGGCATGCCACCCATGGATGCTGCCCCTGTCCCTTCCCTCAGGCTGTGAAATTTGGCCGTGCTGATTACAGCAGAAGCCCAGAGTGTCCCTCGGAATATTTTTAGATGCCTGACACTATCATCTGGGAGATGCCAGCTGCATTTGTTGCAGCTTGTGGACTGGGTTAGAAACAAAAGCCCATTTCAGAAGTTGCAGTTCAGTTTAAACACTTTTTAGCTGGAGAGGATGACTGTACTTTAACAGTATGACTCTGGGATATAACCTGGTAACATGTTTGAGAAATGGACTAATACTGTTTACGTCTTGGAAATTCCTTAGGGTCAGATGCAAAAGTGGACCTGGGAAGTGAAAGGGTACTTGGGGAGAATGTGGGAATCGAAGCCCAAAAGTTGAGAGCTGCTCCATCTCACCTTACTGCTTGATCTCAGGACTGAGTGCCTGATCACACACTTGTCCTGGGCAAGGCAATACCCAGCCGGTGTCTCATCCTGGAAGGGATCCAAGAGGCTGATATTCTTCTGCTCATGGCCAAATAAGGGGCTCAGCAAGAGCTGTCTTGGCAGGCCGGGCTCCATCCCCAATGGCAGCTGCAGTCTTCTGTAGTGCGGCTGCTCTGCATGCTCTTTCTTTTCTTGCATAAAAATGTAATTCAAAGTCCAAGGGCCTATTTCTAGGGTACTCAGTGAAATATCAGAGGCTTGAGTTTGAATCCCTTATCCAATCAATATCAAACAGGAATTTAACCTAAAATGTTTTTTTTATTCTTGCAAGGTTTCCTGATGGGCAGGCTGTAGAGTGTTCTGGAGGACTGGGTGGGAAGAGCAGGATGGAGGCCGTGGAAGTTTCTTTCAGTCTCTTAGTGACGTTATTCCACCTTGTATAAATTGTACCTTCTTTCCAGTTAAATGCCTTAATCTCTTTTTTTTTTCAGCCACAAAGAATTACAGCTGCCACCATGCTACTTTGCTTAATGTTCTTAGGTTACTCTGATATCCCTCCAGACTCCTGTGGCTTTGACTAACCTAAATAATTCTCTATTATCTACAGCATTTTATATGACTCACGACTTACTTCCTTTTTCAGCTTGCTGATGAAACAACAATAGCCCAAGGTTGGCTCAACTGTTAGCATTTTGCCACGTTGAAAATTAATGCAGCCCACACCATCCTACAAATTAACTTTTATTATAGTAGCCAGTGTCCAGCAGCAATAGTGTGTCACAATGCAAATTTCTACTGCAGAAGAGGGAAGCAGTGATTATAATCAGTTGGGTTCGTCTCATCTTGCATAGGCAAACTTCCACTGAAATTCATCACTAGTGATTTGCATGGGACAGTCATACCTGCCGGTCAACAGTGGCTGCTGAAATAAGCAGATTTAACTAAATGCCATTGCAAGTAAGGTCATTGATCTTTAACTTTCTATTGCAATCCATGATTCCAGTTCTTTTCTTAGTAGCATCTTGCAAAGAACTATATCAAAGACTATAAAAACGAAAATTTGCACCGATTCTTTATCCTTGGCCTGTGGCAACACTCAGAGAATTGCTTTGCAAAGTATTCCAGGAGGAGCTTCATCTTTGCATTTCAGTGGAATTTTAAGTGTCAAAAAGAGCAAAGAAAATAATCCATGTGGAAACATAATTTTTTTACTGATAGGCTAAATAATGGCAAGGAAAAATTCACCAGGTCTCATTTCAACATTGACTAGCCCTAGTAAATGACTTTCTCACAATTACATACTTCAGGAGTGAAATGGCAGTCAGTTTGGGTTGTATTCCTGGAGTCGCATTTCTGACTGCCAGAAATGTCTCCATTTCTCTATTGATCCTTGTCAGCTGAGGAGGTGGAAAACATGGTATGTTTTAATGAACAATTGTTCATTAGACACCATGGGCAACATTAAAAAAAAAAAAAAAGATGAATTTGTGTTTCAATCACAGATGAAAGATTTGGTCCCTAAGCCTAAAAGTCAGATATATGCTGAGGGCAACTCTTCGTCATCCAGGCAGTGACCAGGAATCTTGCACTACATAAATTTACTCCAGCTATGGTTGTGCAAACCTGGAAGAACCACAATGTGGATGTGCCAGAATTAATAAGCATTTATATTAGTATTATTGAAAGCAAAATCTACCTCATTATCTTTCTAGAAAACTTTATATTATTATGTGTAACTATCACTGTTGATAATTAGCAAAGAGATACTTGCTTCTGTTGAAGTGAACCCAATTTTTCAGTGTATGGTGGTCCTGTAAAGAAACGTCTATCATCTGATAAAATGCTTAATTGCTGAGGGGAAGGGGTATTAATCATAATATATAAAGCCTAATGAACAGCAGTGATGTTAAAAAATCCATGTAAACAAGAAGTATAAAAGCATGTTGTCTGAGGTATTAGGCAACAGATGTGATCACGACATGTGATTTCCAAATCAATGCCAGAGCAGTGAGCTTCCTTGGTTAGGTCGGAACTATTCAAAAAAGAGAGGGGTGGTTCAGACAAGTTAAAGACTAGTTTATGAAATGTAAAACATTGTGCCTATTGTGTGGGAACAAAATATGTCCCTTTTAATGAAGACTCCCTTTGTACTGGCGGCGCTAGCCAGTACAGATGACTGGACTCTCTTCCAGACACAACTGGTTAGGTGCCTGACTCTTTTTGTGTGCAGGGTTTCAAAGACAATTTGAACTCAAAGTACATCACGTCACCTCTCGTGGCGGGGCCCACCTTCAAGCTGGTGAGCATACGGCAATACTAAGCCTTATTTTTTCTCATGCTAGATCCTCAACAAAGACCTTGTTATATTAACTACAGGTTAAATTCTCTCATATATCTGCCAGCTGAATTACACTTTTTTGCTCAGTGAGCTTTCTGGCAGGCGAGTTACTACTTGCTTAGCAAATGTGCAGCATCTTTTCTAAGAGGCCAATGCATGATTAAAATTTTTAAAGCTTAGTATGAAATGCAGTACTAAAATTCACAGTAACTAATAAATGCATATGAACAATATTCTCTATGGGATATTTTTCTCTGTATGTGGGAAGCCAGATAAAGAGGATAAATTATACTAATAAAAGCTACTTAAAGAGTCAAGAGAGTAAAGTGTGAAAAATATACCTCATTATCAAATGAGGATCAAGCTTTCCATCATTGATGTAGTTTTCAACAAGGAGAAATCTTGATTTTTACTGATGTTAAAAAAGAATGTTCTGTAAAAGTGCCTCTGGTAGAAAGGAGCAAAACTAGCAAGACTTTTTCCTCTTTTTTTTTTTTCTAGAAAGACTAGCAACACTTTTTTTTTTTTTTTTTAATTNCTCTCTGAAAGTGGGAGGGAACACAGATGAGAAAAACAGTGATGACAAATGGTATTTACTGCTCTCCCAGGGACACAGGCTGCCACGCTGGAGTACATGCACTCTGTACAGCTCCTGCGGTGCCAGCCAGAGGAACTCTCCCATGATTTCAACAAAACCCGGAGTGAGTCCAAACACTCCAACAACCTCCTTCAACCACCGGAAAGTGGTCTTGCACAGAGCAGTGTTCTGCTGCAGCAGCACATGTATCTGCTTTACCTGTGTTCTTCATCAATTCTTATTCCTGGGTGCAAGCCAGTGAACAAAAATCTCAGTAAAAATATTCCTTACTTTTATTTCAGTGCCCACACAACTGCTGGATGTGCAACGTGAATGATTGTGTTCTCTGGTGGAGAAATAGGTTCCTCTCAGCTGGGAAAGGATACACTGATTCATTTTTTTACTCTGGTATGTCTCCACATAGGATCAGCACAAAAAATACTAAGAAGCCTATTATAGAAAAGCATTGGAAAATATCTGTCTTAATATTAAAGGCATTTACTTGATTAGGTTTTATCTGGGATTGTTCCTTGCAACTTAAAAAGAACTGTAGCTTTTACATCATTTTCAGGACTCTCTTCTATTAACATTTAAAGCAATATTGAGATAAACTGAGATTGATTTATATTAAAGGAGGACTTTTAAAATCTTCTTAGTTTGGTTTAAAGTCATTAGAAAGCTTGGATGTTTTTCCTTCTGATATGTTAAATGTTATTGGACACCTCATCTCAGTGTCACTTTTGTACTGGCAATTAAACTGGGTTCCTTAGCTGATCTCCTAATAGCATTTTTGCATCATTTTATTGTGAATTAATCTAAGACGAGGTACAAGAAAACTGTACAGTATGAATCTCAATAAATTCTGATTTTCACAGAAATATTTAAAGCTGCAAACACTTGGAAAAAGTAAATGCACTGGTGAAGTAAAACTCTTTTTTTTTTTTCAATTTTGTATTTTCTTTTTAAAACTGAGACTGAAAAAAGATTACAGACTGCACTCTGTAGTTATGCTGATGGAAAGCTGCTCTTGATCTCCAGATATACAACAAAGGAGATCTTTCCAAACCTCCTGAAATGGAGCTGACAGAGAATCATCAAACTCTTATTGCCTCAGTTTTGAACAGACACCTGTAGTTAATACTCCTATCCCCACCAGACAGAATTACACCTTTGAATGTGATAGCAAGCACTTAATGGCATTTAGGAATGAGGTTTTCACCTTTTAGAAGCTCATTTTGTTCTGTTTTCCTCACTGAAGCATCTTGAAGACTTTCTCATTTCAGCTGCTGCCGCTGCAGAGGCTGGGCCTCTGGACCCCAGGGCAACCCTGGGTCAATATGTTGCTGAAACCCTCAGCCCTGTGAGGAAACTGCCATGAAACAGCTCAGAGGGCTCCAAAAAAGAGGAAGGACGTGTTTTCAATACTTGAGAGAGGTAAATCAGCAGAAAATAAAATATTCACGTCTCCTGCAGGCTCAAGAGGTCACAAGAGGCATTTTTTTCAAGTTGTGAGGTGCTGCTCTTTCCTTTGCTAGGAAATCCTTGGCTGGAAGGAGGAGGGAGAGCCCAGTGTGACTCACCTGGCTTCCCAATGCTTTACCCACTGCCACAGTCTCTGCCCACACACTGCTTGTGCAGCAGCCCTGAAATGTGGTACCTGGCATCCTGCTCAGCTTGTATGAGCCAGGGTTGGACCAGATGACATGTGGAGCTCCTTTCAGCCCTAATTTTCCTAAGAGTATGAGTATATCTTCAGTGAACAATAACATAATCCTGGAAATGCAAATCATTTTTCTGAGGACACTACTGGAAAACTAAGGACCCAACTGAGTCCACACTTCTGGGCACCCAGGGTACTTCCCATAAACACTACTGGGGGAAATCTCTATTCCCAGCATGAGTCACAGCCCCTGTGGGAGCTCTGCTTGGGTTCAGTGAGGTGGAGAAGTGGGGAGGTGGCTGTGGGATGTGGGGGAGTCTAAGGAACAAGATTGATTTACATCCTTTGTGCACTGCATGATAAACTTGTTCGCTACATGGCAATATTACAGTACTACCATACACCAGCTAATGTACAAACAGCAAAAAGAAATAAGAAACAGCTCTCTGGCCTCTCAGGTGGGATTACACACTATTAATAGACCTTTGAAATGCATCACCGTAGTCAGCAGCAGCCTTAAGTTAGTATTTTTTCAGAATATTTTCAGTATATTTTCCAGCAGACATCCAAAAAAGTAAAATAAGGAATATTTTGTTTTCCAGCTGATGAAATAAGTCTCAGCAGCACTGGAGCAAATGCCCCACAAAGCATGCCTTCCATATTTTTACAGCTGCTGAATGACTGTGACAGCTCTTCCTCTATTATATTGCGTTCAAACTAAGCATGTGAAGAGAAATTGCAATACGCAATTAAATTCATACCATACCTAGCAATGGGATGCATTATTACTAGCATTCATTCACTGTTGTAAGACCTATCCCTATTTTCTTTCAGACACTTGGATAGTCACACTTCAAACCATGATTAGGACTCAATTTTTCTGTGTGTTTTGTCTGCTAAGCTTCCATTTAGCAGTCATTCAATTTTCAGGACAAATGGTTATTTTCCTAATCAACAGCTATGGAAACTCTGCCTTGTCTCAGAGAGACCTTATGGGATATGTTTAGTCTCTACAATGTCCCCTTCACAATAATGCAGATTTTGCAGTCTATAGCTTGGTCTCCGTCATTTCCTCGGTTTTAGTAACAAAGGAGAACAAAAAAAGGTTGCTGGGGAAGGAGCTGCATGTCCTGTATCTATTTGCTCAGAGTGTCTGCCACACTGAAGGTGGAACCAGAAGGGATTAGGAAACAAAGACCACATTTATAAAGGTGTTTGATTAGTGGTACCTAGCTACCTAACTCCTATTTATATAGTGGGAATTTCCCAGACACTTTTTAAAAAGTGCTTCGGGCACCTTATCTCTGCCCCCAGACATTTATCTCCGTCTCTGTTTATAGAGGTAAATATCGTCAAAAATCTGTCTTTACCTTTCATTTTCAAAGGGACCGAAGACCAGGTTGTTCGTGGTTCATACTAATTGTCCTGCTCAGAACTGCATGTTTTGGTATTGCCCAACACTTAGATGCTTTCCCTGCTTGTCTGCCAGCTGCCAGGACTCCACGATACTGTGCTCAGTAGATTAGTTGACCAAGAGAAGGATATGCACAATTTGGCCCATTATGTGAGGAACTGTCTAAAACTAGAAAGCTGAAAAACGGGAAAATAAGTGAAAATGACCATACACATATAAATGCCCCACTTAGTGCAGCTGCTCAGTTGGCCAGACTGGTCTCCCCCTCTATGCAGAGTCCAGCTCCAGATCCCAGTCTCTGCTGGCTTCTGCTTTGAGTCAATGAATTTAGGTCAATACTAATAGGAGCTGCTCAAAACTTAACTAATTTGAACAAAGGCAAAAATATAGCAGAATTTTCATAAATGCTGCAATATGAGAAGATATCAAGATGTGAACCACCTGTGGTTTCAGTTTTGCAAACCAGAAACCTGTCTGGAATTTTGCGCAACCCAAACCACACCCTTTTCCATTCAGCTCTGATTTATTAACTAAAAAGCTCTCATATCATTCCCTCTTTCCATGGTTGCTGGTACTATCTACACCTCCAGATAACATGAAAGAAAACTTGCTGTGCCAAAGATGGCAGTGGTTACCATTTTAATTTTCTAACATGGTTATCATTTTCACATTTCCACTTTATGTGTTTTCCAGTTCAGAGATGAATCATACATAGGAAAAAAAAAAGCCCTCATATTAAATTTGTCTCAGAACATTAAGAAAAAAACATCCACCGCACCCTGTGATTAATTCATTAATCCATCTTTCAAAACAAGTAATCTAATTAGCTTGCAAACAAGAACATGACGCACACGTGGCTCTTCAAATAGTGTTGACACACTGAACAGTTCAGATTCCTGAGATACACGGCCTTTCACTCGCTGCTTCCAGTTCCAGTAAAACCCAGACCAGAACGCTTCTGCTCTCGAAGGTTACTGGATGCACAGTATGGAATGCGCTCATGGTCCAAGGCCAGGACGCAGAGAATACGTCTCTTTCTTTGGAGAGAATAGAAATTGCAAGTGCTTCTAATGGGCAGCCCTAAGCACAGTTGACTAGGCAATATGCAGACCTGAGAGCTATCTTTTGGTCTCTTCATAAGCATTAAAAGTCAATCAAAAGTTCAACAGCTCATGCATATACATATTTTTGTATACATGAAAGAGAAGAACCGAGGAAGCAGACTGATCGGTGAAGAATGCAAAGAGAGGTCTGTCAGCTCTGTTAAGAGAGCTACACCATGGCAAGAGGTAACAAAGCAGTGTAAGGTAATGATGATAGTTCTGGGCAGCCAGAAACTGAATTTCATGTACATCTATCATACAATTGGAAGGCAATCCAGTAAAAGTACCCATCAAAAACATTGCTCTTCTATTCATAATAATACAATTAGCTTTAAATATTTCAGGATATACCAGGATAAACAGGCTGTTTTTAATCTTTTATTTTAATATATTCCCCCTCTCCCCCCCATTTTTTTATGTTTATGTCAGACTCTGTGCTGTCATGTCACAAAATCATAGAAACAGGACTGAGGTGAGTGTGTGGCAACTGTCAAGGTCTCAGTCCTTTCAGCTAGTGGAGGTGCTGCTGCACCAAATTCATCCTTGACATCATCCAACAAGGAAGACTTTATTTTCTGGTACTGACTTTCTGAATTTTTGCTAATATTTTGTGGGACAAATTGTGATATAACTGCAAATTATTTCACAATTCTCCTTCAAAGTTCAACCCAAAGGACAAGTAGATGCTAGATATGCTGTTCATTACCATCTTTATTTTGGAAATCTCTAGGCAACCCAGTCAATTTCTGAGAATTCAATTAATTGCTGGAAAAAGGAAGAAGATATAAATGTTAGAATGAAGACAAGGAAGATGAATGATCCATCACATTTACCTGAGTCTGACAAGATGTCTTCTGTTACATCTAATACTTGGTTAGTGGCTGGGATGGGTGGAGATTGGCATGGGAAAATGCATATACACCTTATGTGTTGTGTAATGGTTCTTGCACTGGTTCCCTTCACATGAGCTGAATCAGAAAGCCCTTACGGGGTAGCCTTGTAGCAGATTATGGGAAAGCCCAGATATTTGGGTTCATGTGGATCCAGTCATGCAAATAAAATAGCAGGAAGGTTCATGAGTGCATTGACAATTGACAATGACCAACATAAGAGTAAACCACAAACTGACGGAAATCATCCTACAGAAGCCACCCTGTAAGAAACTTCCCAAACTTCCAAGAATGTAGTCTGGAAGCATTCAGAGCAGTCAGCAAATGTGAAATGTGAAATGTGCTGCTGGTAAGCAGCACTGTTTGTCAAAAACCAAAATTCCTGTCCTCTGGGTAACCCTGAAGTTCCAAATATTTTCTTCCATTGTTGGGCTGGAAAAATAACAACAAAAAAGTAGAAATATCTTTTTTTTTTTTTTTTAAAGACTAGTTTTGTGAGGTTGAATTACATTTCAAATGCATCGTTTTTACCAAAAGAAGTATCAGAGTAATCAAGTACAACCAAAATGTATTGAATGTAAGGAAAAAGAATGCTTTGTTCTTTTCTCCCTAATGCTGTTGACAGATGCATGTTCTCACGAAACAGTCAGTCTCAGTCAGTAGACTGATATTTCTCAACAGAAAGGTTTTTCCTTTTGTAATTGTGTGACCAAGCCTAGTCAGAGATTTCATGTATACCTGGTTCATATATACTTCTCATATCAATGAGAAATATTGGAAGCCTGGCAGATGGAAAATCGGTACGATCATTTGACTGTGAAGACCATGAAAAAAATACAGACAAAAACAAACGTTACTTCATTTGAAGATATACAAAGCCTAGGAGTCCTTTCAGAGTGATTATATCACCACCATTAGTGCAGTAATTGGTGATGTTTAATCTACAGATGGGTTCCCTGATATCTGGGGCTTCGAGGCTGAGGTTCAGCGGATAATGAAGCAGTGCAGAGAAAAAAAGTGTTACAGCCACATAAATTCCTGCAGAACAAGCTCATGTGTCTCTGCATTGTGTCCCCAGGACTTCCATCCTGGAGGCAGCAGTTACCAGCTCAATCTCAGCCCTGCATGAATACATGGAGGCTGCTTCTGGCCCAAACAGACTTTGTAAACCATTGTAAAGCTGGGTTTGCTTGACACTGCCCATGAACTAAGAAGTCCTATCTACAAGAAAACTGGGGACATCTCTGCACCCACCACATGGCTATGCCTCAAGGCACAGTCTCCCAGGTGATGGCTTGTTGATTCTAATTGTGCTCCCTTACAAATGAGGGAGCTTCTTTCATGACCATTTTGCAGAGCAGGAAAGAGGATTCATCTTCCAAAGGCTAGTTAGACATGTAGCTCTCATGAAGTTAAGAAAAGTTACTAACAAGTTACTTCTTAGAGGACCTAAGTGATTTGCCTAAAACAGCTCAAAAAGACTGTGGTAGCAGACAAACTTCACTTTGAGTGATTCAAATCCCAGACTCCTGTGAAATCAACCTCTCCATGCTCTGTCTAAAGGACACAATGGCCAAATCCGAGATGGAGCAGTGATGGGGAGTGGGTTCTTTCTAAAGTGCTGACTACCATGTGTCCTCATTCTGGAAGGGCTGCATCCCTGTTGATATCATCCTCATGCCTCCAAGTGCATGGAAACATCTTGCCCAGAGGTTATACTTCCTGTTGGTATCATGGATACATGGGGATCATTATCCAAAAGTCAAGACCATGGCTTAAGTTGGGGGCCCCAAAGCCCAACTAGGAATGGATTCCTCTCCTGCAAATAGAGGGAAGACCTACCATTACTTCAGATATATATGGCATCTCTTGTCCAGTGTGGCAGTTCCCTTTTAGAGTAGGTCAAGAGGCATCAGCATTCCCACTGACAGACTCAGCTAGCCAAATCTTTTGATTCCAAGCCCCAAGAGGATCTAGTAATACATATAAAGCTTTGTCTGCCTCCTCTGCATAGCCCATGTCACTGTACCTCTACCTCAGGTTTTTCTAGCCAGTGGCCTACTGAAAACAAAATAAGACAACAACAAAAGAACTCTTCTTTCAGAAAGCCGTACCATCCTCCAATAACTGTCTGTCTAAGCATCAATCAGATGGACAGATGCAAAAAAACCCGCCAGTAACACACAGACAAGCTCCAGAACAGTTTCTTAAAAACAAACAAACAAACAAACAAACAAATAAATAAATAAGAATCCTTTTATTCCTTTAGTTACTTAGAAAAAGTAAAGAAGAATCACAGCAGTTATAATTGGTAAATGCACAAGTCCTTTGGTTTCTTGGCTGCTTCAGGGCACTACTCACTGTCTTGCTTACTGTTTTGAGCACACTCTGCCCAAACTTTGAGCAAACTGGGCAAATGGCAGCTCAGCATAGGAATGACTGTATTTGTGCTAAATCCAATAACCTATATGAGATGTCAGTTTTCTTGGCATTAGGTAGTGTTGCGCTCATGCATGAGAAATAGGTCACATCTCAATGAGATCACAGAACAAGCCAGTCAAAGCTGATCTGTCTGCAGAAAGCAAGATGGACATACTCTTACCTTATTTTGCCAAGTGCTTTCTATTTCCAGTTTCTATGTTAATGCAATTTTATTTTATACTTAGTTTTGTTGCATACATTTTCCGCTCTATGTTGAATATTTGGATTCTTTTCCTTTAAACACATAGGTTTAGAATATGGCATAAAGGAAAGAGCAGGTATTGCAGTAATATTTGACATAGACAGATACAGGTGGAAGTCTCCTCACATATCTTTGACCCATTTCCATACCTCAAAAGTGTTTCAGAGAATAAAATCTTGCCACATTTTACAAGCTGCAGAAGTAGCCATACTATTTTGCCAAACTTCCTCAGCAGTACTTACTGCACAAGGCTATCTTGTTTATTTAGATTAACAATGTATGTGATGCTTTGCAAAAGACCTGGTACCTAAAGGTTTGTCATCTAAAAGGCGGATGTATAAAATACAAATTATGCAGAGAAGTGTATACATATAATGAACTCACTTAGATTCCTCTTTCTAATTATATAAAATGGGCCCAGAAAACTAAATGTGGGTAATAGGCTATTCCTGTAAAGTCATAGTCTTAGGAGCAAGCATTTTTTTTTTTTCAAACTAAGGACTATTAATATGCTGAAGTGTGAAAGAAATTATTGTCTCCCATTTAGTTTCCTGCATAAACGACTGGCTAGTTAGACATATTTGCAAGAAACACAGACTGTTCCTTTACTTCCTAAGTAATGTTTTCACCCAAAAGTTAAAATAGAAAGACGTGTTTATAGAGTGTTTGCAGTTTGCTTTTATTATGTACCTCTGGTTTTATAGCCCACTATTACATGATGTTCCATAAACCTAACCCAGAAGCATTCCACCATGTTCTTCTTATCCAAATGCCTAACCCCCCAGCCTTTTTCCAGCCAGTGCTCCTAGTGAAATTCTTGGGAACTTCAGTTGAGTAAAGACTAACTTCATACTATAGGATTTGGCTTTAAAACTTTCCTAGCTAATTTGACTTTTCCATTTGCTTCAGCAGTTTTAATTTCAGGCATTCCCTACCGCAACCAAGTACGATGACAACATCTTTCAGAAAAGCACACCAACTTTGCTCCATTAGTTTGTTTCCCCTAAATTCTTGCTTTACACTGTTGTATCCCATGTAACTCAGCCCATACTTTACTGCCTTTTACTACTGATAGGCACTACTTAACAACTCTTCCCACGCATTCTTGGTAAAAAATGAAAACTAGCTAAGAACGTCAATTAAACTAGAAAATGTTCTTAAAAAATAGCAATCATGAAAAATGCTAAAATAACTCTTTTGGTATTGCAACAAGATTTTTTTTCCAAGTTCAGAGTCCTTTGAACTGTCCTGAGGACTGTCCATTTTCTTTTTTATCTTTTGATTTTTATGGCTTAAAAAGATGCAATGTGTGGTCTTTGAAATAAAACTTTTCTTTGTGTAATATCAATCTCTTTCATTAAAGTTTTTGAGAAACTATTTTCATGGCTCAGAAGGGGAATAAATTCACTTTCAGAGAGATTTCAGTCAAATTTCCCAGGTCCTGCTATCATAATGCTGTGAAGCTCAGCTCTTGTGGTACGGTTTTTGTTCCACTGGGGTTTGGCAGCGGAGTGCACTGAGGAAGTGATCACCTTATGTGTTATTAGAAACCAGGTTTGAATAAAGCTGGGCTGCATTTGGACAGGCTGGTCATATGACACTGCGGGACAACCACACAATTTCAATTTCCACTATGGAGCAGACCTTATCCCATCCCTGATATAATTCCTCTTGTTATTTCATTCCAGCTCCAACGCCACACAGAGCTGACATATTCCACAATGAAATGAGATACTTGATTTCACCAAGTACCGGAAAACAGAACAGGAAATTACACTCAATGAACTTGATAGAGAAGTTTTTAAAAATGCAAAATTGGACTCAATTTGAAAAATCATTAAAAAAGCAAATTTATCTCATCTCTCACTGCAGTCAGAGATGATTCTAGATAAAGGTTGAACTAATCCTGCAAAACACAAGTTCTCTCATCTTCCAGTAGCGCCAGCTTCCTGTGAGACCCAGCCTATACATATAGTATGGCAAGAACCTGAGGAGTACTCAGCCATCCTGTTCCCTGTGATATACACACAGCTTCATGTGTTGTGCCTCCATATTGCTGTGCCAGGGCTTGGAAACCTTCTGGTGCTGTGCTGGGCTGCACTCTTCTTTTCCAGATGAGGAACTCTGTGAGACATGGTGCTCCGCAAACAACCCCGGTGAGCACTGCCCACAGCTGCTGCTGTGTCCCTCCCCATCCCGGCCTTGCTTTACACTCTCCAAAATCTGAGTAGAAGACACCCTCCTTACATGCCCTACATGTGCTGACTCTTGCTTTCATCTCTACTGGGGAAAGGACTCTCAGTTAGATGGATCATCAACCGTCAAGTCAACAAAACTGTGTTAATTATCACCAGCTCCAGAAAAATGATTCAATGTTTGTGTGTGTCTGCTTCCTTGCATGTAGGCATGTGTGCCATGCCACTGAAGCCCAATTTGGTGGGCCCCTCAGATAGAGCAGCTTGAGGAGGGGATTCAAAAACACAAGATTCTAATTATACCACAGCAGAAATATTTTTTCTCCTCTCCTTCCAGCCTGTTAAAAATACCAAGGAGTTTATCTTCAGAGCTCCCAAAGACTTTGGGGCTATTTTTAAACAGCAAATGAAATCACTCTTTTCATGTGAGGGATATTTAGCTCATATGTAGGTACTCTGAATAAATTAATATTTCATATCAATTCATATTAATATTATTTGACTAATTAATTATTATTAATTATTTTCATTAATTAATATTTCAATGAAAATTTACCATAAGCCTTGATAATGACCTATTAATGCTAAATTAATGCTAAATAGTGGCTGACTAATTGTGCCTACCTAGCAACTACCAAGGTAGACCACTATTAGACTGCAATGAGTGCACCCAACAAGGTTTAGCTGCTTAAAAATTAAAGCTAAGTGTTCATGACACCTCACATCTACAACTAATGTTATCGCTGTGAAAAGACATGTACCTTGCCTGCTACAAATTGGCACTGGCCAGCTGGATGAGTCAGCTGAAGACCTGTACAATGTCCTGAGTGCATTGGTAATACTGATGAATCTTTTCGCAAATTTTCTGAGTTCATTCTTTCACTTTGAGCTGTTTTCTCTAATGAGGAAGTTAGTGACTTGGTGGATTAGTAGTGCAAGGAACTATTTAATTAGGCAAGAAACCCTTTTAAACCATTTTGATCTCTTCTGAATTGGATGGCTTAAATATTTGGAACAGCACCTGAGCTTCCATCTGAGCCTTTTCCCAGATACCTGCAACATTTGCTTTTGTTTCATGAATTGTCAGTTTTCTGGGATGCAGATTTTCTGCTTCTAATATCTTGAGAAATGCCACGAAGATGGGCAGGTAACAGAACTTCTCAGTGCTTCCCTTCAGCTTCAACCTCTTTCATGTTTGTTTCAGATGAATTACAAGGAAAGGGAGGGAAACACTTCAGTAAGCTAAGCTAGAACTGCTCTTTTACCTAATTCCAACTGTAAATAGCCCACCTGGAGAAATTCTGCCGATGGTATGCTTGCACATTGAAAAGCCTCTGCCTAGCTGCAGAATCACTAACAGCAAGAATGAGAGGATGGTGAGAATATAAGGTTAGAAAAAGACAGTGAATGATTGGGAAGACACAAGAGAAATGGCACTCTCCTGGCTGATGCCATTTCACGCAGAGAGAGTCATATGGGCATGGCATTTACTTAGAGGTATTAGATGCATTTCTGCAAGTTAGTTCAAACTCCTTTTTATCTGTAGCATTTAACCCCAGATCTCATTGTTGTACTGAACAGGTAAACATTGAAAAGAATGTTCTTCCTGAACTGGCGGAAAACATCATTTCAAGCTGCAAAAAACACTTAATAAAATGCTAAAGCCTTAATGCTAACAGGCAATAAATATTTTTGGCTGAAGGGCCCTGAGGCAGTATCCCATGGGAGGCTTCCGTTTGTGAGCCATCCTTGAATTTCTGTTCCCCAGGCAAAAGATTTTGGGAACATTTAGAAGATGATTTAGATTGTTTCTAGAGAAATGACACTAAAATCATTTTTCCACCACTGACCAAACGAGTAATGGAGCACTCTGAGTAGTGCCTCTGGTGGACTCTGTATGCCCCAGCCTTCTGACTGGGTGGCAGCTACCATGGTGTGTGCTCATCTGGGTGGCAGTAGAAGTTTTGATGTGTACAGAAAAGCTTCAGCTATATTCATAATCCTCATTATTAGTTACAAGATGATTCACCAAACAAAAAGAAAAATAAATTCAGGCTGAGATCCACTGAGAATAACTTAGTCTCATCACAGACCAGATGTAGGAAGCCATAACGTCAGATGGCACTCTTAAGGCTCCTAAATTGCATACTGAAAAGGTTAACTGCCAGCAAATGGGACCCAGCAAAGCTAATACTTCATGTAGCTAGTAAACAGTGGGCTGCAAGTGGGCCTGTGGGACTCAAGTGAATCTCATCAGAATACTAGCTTACCATTCCAGTTAGGAGTCCCCACTCTGAACCCTTCCTTGGAGAGAAGTCTGTACTAAATAATATTACTCCTACTGTTTCATCCATTAGCTCAATGGTTACAGCCCAAACGTGAAGACCAATTGTCAGTTCCTTCCTCTGTTAAGAGATTATAAATCTACACATCTTTCATAAATACTCCAGCTTCACAATACAGACTATTTTTAGCTGGGTTTCTCCCAATCTCTACTGTTAAAATTATTCCACAATTCAGTATTCATTGAAAGTGAAAGATGTCAGTAACGTAATTATATTCCAATGGAATACATAAAAAAGAGAGACCTGGATGACAGAAACTTACTTCAAGGAGAATTTCATATGAAAAACTTAGGTATCTGCCATCTGAATCTCTACCTCTCCAGAAAAAAATGGCTTTACAGTTCTAACATCTAGTTCATCCCCCATCACCCACGGTCCCTGTATGTGCAAGGCTTTTGTCATATAAGTGCTCTAAGAGTGACAACGTCTAGGTGATTATGAGACATGAAAGAATAACTACTTGGTAAATCTCACCAGGGTGGATATGAGTGTGAAGTTGATTTATTTCTGGCCATGGCTGAAAGAAGATCTTTATTCACCCAAAGTCTTTGGACACAAATGACATGTGTATCTACAGAATTTAGAATCTCCAAAGTTAGCTGGAAATCTGAGGACCTAAATTTTGAATGCACACAGCTGAAGAGCAGCCACTGATAAATACACAACATTTAATGTATGTGTGCTTTGATCTTGCCCCTAATAACAAATTCCCAGGCTGGTTCTCTGTGCAGCTACTCCCTTGAAGACAGTATTGTTACCCTGGTATACTCTGCTGCTAGGGTCTGTCACACTGCTTGCACGTTTCAGATGTGCTTCTGCAGTGAACACCTTCGGCATCAGCCTCTTTTTTACATTTTCAGTCTTTATTCTACATTGCAAACCAAGACAAGTTGCTTGTGAAGCAAAGAGCAGTTACAGACCATGGACTAAATTATAGAGATGCGTTGTTCCCTGTGCCAGATGAATTACTTCACCCTAAATATTTCACATATATTTCTAAGTAACTGCATGTTCCCTCCAGAGAGTATCTGACTGATTGTAGTTTTCAAATGCAATAAATCTATTAGGTGAAATAATTGCTGCTGCTAAGCAATGTTGTTTTATCCATTCCAACAAACTGTTGCACAATGCAGACAAATAGCTGGGGAAGTTGTACCGCTAATCAGTTCCTGGTGGTAAGAACACCTATGCTAAGTAGAGGACTCCTTATCGCACCTTAAAGACCTATCTTTACAGCAATATTTCCAGATGAGTTGCTAGACCAATTCCCTGTCCAATGGGAAGTAAAGCATCATCCTGCGTCGTGATTTCAATTGCCTTACGCTGTCACACCAAACTCACCCTTTGGCTGTGCCTCTGTCTGCTTTGAGAAGTGGCAAAGGTACAAATGAATTGGTTTAGAAGACAGTTAAGTTGGTTCAGTGCAGATTCTTGCAGGAAGATGCTTATTTTAACTGTAGAATACAATGTCTTTGTAGAAAATTCTTTTTTGGGGGGTGGGGGCAGGTGGGAGGAGAAATAATTTCGTTGCATGTAAAATGCTGTTTTATCAGTGGTTTCTTAGATTATACTTAAGTACCAGTGCTCGCTTTGGCAGCACATATACTAAAATTGGAACGATACAGAGAAGATTAGCATGGCCCCTGCACAAGGATGACACGCAAATTCGTGAAGCGTTCCATATTTTTTACCCCAAGCAGCGCTACAGGCTGGGGGATGAGTGGCTGGAAAGCTGCCTGGCAGAGAAGGACCTGGGTGTATTGGTTGATAGTTGGCTGAATATGAGCCAGCAGTGTGCTCAGGTGGCC
>VXAA01004252.1:230509-259162 GCA_013399115.1 Anseranas semipalmata
AACTAAAGGTTAAGTTTCAGTTTAGAGAAAGGTTTCAAAAATCCAGGATTTGTAACATTTATCTTGAATCTTTTGAATAACACTTTCACTATATTAGCAATGGCCTTATTTCTATAGGGCAACATTTTCAGAGGTAGGTGCCTGGAGTCAGGCTATGCTATGCAGTTTCCCTAAGTAAGTTTCTTGGGTTTTGGAGACATCAACATATTGCAGCCCCCTCTCTAGAAGTGAGAGCTCAGTGATTAAGCCTGCATTTATTTGAGAATCTATATCTAGATTTAGGAATGCATTTTTAGCAGCCAAGTGTGAACATTTGGAAATGTAAAAAATGCTGCTAGCAAGAGGTAGAGATGAAGAGAAAATTGGAGTTTCGCTGAAGTCATCAGAGAGATGTAATTGACAGACTGACCTTATTATTTCATGGAAAATCATGTAGTAAGGGACTGATTCTGCCTAAATCTTGCAATGATGCCGACAGTGTGACAGGAATGCCCTATCTGCAGGATAAAGCCAAGGGCCAGTGGAGGACACAGCGTTTCTTCCCTGCTGATTTCTCCCTGGGTGTCACCTGTCCAAGAGAGACTATGGAGCAGAGATAGAGGCAGGGCAGAACAGCTTTTCTCTCTCTGTCCCAATTTGTCTTTGTCAGTTACTGAGGGGCCAGCATGCTGCATCTTTCCCAAGAATTACAGAGACACTGCTCTGGATGTGCATATTGGATCGAATTCCTACTAATCACATGTCCTCTCCTGGCTTTCAGCTGCAGCACAGCGACTGCTGCTACCTCCCTTCTTCCCAGTGTGTGTGGGAGGCTCAGAACAACCCCGGCCCAAATTCATTCCTAATTTGTTATTTATCTCATAATATCCTCCAGGAAGGACCAAGTGACCCCAAAAGTACTATCATTGCTCTACTGCTTAGCAAGGCTCCTCCTGACATGGCTGCAACCCCCTGTTCTGTCAAGCCAGATTCTTTGAACATTAGCATGGGGATCACTACACCACGCATGGCTCCAAAATGATGGATGCTTGCCTTCCTCAGACTAAGAGCAAAACAAAGCCTGAGGCGGGATGTGGTTCCTCCCCGGCCTTGATAATTTAAGGACAATGTTGGCACAAGAAAAACAAAGAATAAACAAATTACAACCAGTTTAGGACAGAGATTCACAAACAGTGTTGATCATGAAAACAAGGAGGTTTTGGAATAGCTGCCCGGGGAAAAAAGGGAGGTAAAATGAGTTTTAAGACAAACTTTAGGCCTTTTATAAAAGAGATTTTCAGATATATATATATTTTTTCGAGTGGGCAAAGACTTGGTCCCTTCCAGTCATCTGTGCTGTGTTTGGAGATCTCCCTTCCCTTTCAGTCCCCACATTTGTGTAGCCTTCTTCCACATGCAGGTTTGCCTGGCGCTCCGATAAAGCCCGTGCTCGCATGCACAAATAACACATTCTCCAGACAGCTAAGGCTGGCACAGACCTGATCGCCACATGTATGTGCCTTGCTGCTGCTCACCTCTTGCACAGCGTCAGCATCCCTTGGAGGAGTTCTACTGTTTAATTAGATGTAAATCTGCAGGCAAGGCTTAGCTATTATTTTGTGCCTGCATCTCAGTTACTTCTTGTATCTGGGTCAAGGTAAACTCATTACCCTGCATATTCTGTACATGGTAGGAATATTTACCTAACAGAAACTGTAACTCTCTAATGTTTTTTAAATGATATATTGATTGCCTAACCTTGGGGTCAGTCTCATTTCTAGCAGTGTGGGTGAACCCATTAACATCTTGTATATTTGGATAGCAATGTTTCAGGACCAAAAAAGGGATGCTACGCTGTGCAAGAACCGCCCTTGGGACTTCCCTAAGCCCAAAGCTTGCACAGCAGTGCTATTCAGTGCGGGGCTCTCCCACTCTTCTCATGCAGGATGCGCGAGCGCTGTTTCTCCAGATTCAGAGACCCACTCAGGCTGACCGCTATCCAGACCATTCCCAGTGGGTGCTTTACAACTCTCAGCCTTGCAAGCTCAAATCTAAGACAGATTGTCTAAGAAACGTCAGCTCCCATTTCAAAGTTGAGTAACCACTGGCAGAGATGACCCGCTGAAGCCAGCCCTGCACACTCAGCCTGCGGGGGACTCGGGCACATGGCAAAGTTCACTGCTGGGAGGTGTGAAACTAAGGAAACTTCAGTGTCTTCCTCAGGGACTTGCCAATTGCACTCTATTTTGTAAATGACAGTACTTAGATATATTTAACATTTGCAAGTTTGTCCTAATATCTAAAATGTGTCTTCTCTGCTTCCGTTTAAACTGATATTTTTGTCTTGCTCTACCCCCACAGGCAGTCTAGAAAACCACCTGAAACTCTCTTCATATTGTTCAATTATGTCCTCACTTACATGGCTCATTTCTATACTAAATTAATCTAATTTTCTTTCTTTTTTTTTTTTTTTTTAGGTTTATATTTTCTAAACTTCAAATAATTTCTACTGTTCTTGGAATGAAACTTCCTCTAGAGTCTTTCTGGGTAACAAAACTTAGCTGCCTAAACTGTAAGTCTCCAGACCACAATTTCTTCTACTTTTAAAGAACTTATTTCTCTTAATAACATCTGTCCTCCTCCAGTCTTCTGGCACCTCACTATTTTTTGTAACTTCTTTTTTGTTTGTTTGTTTGTTTGCTTGTTAAACATAATAACTATTCAATCAGGTGCAGTTTGGCCTTTTCCATAAGGAATCAAGAGTATGTTCGTCTTGTGCTTTCAGTCTGAATCTATCTCACTGACCTAAACAACCTTTAAGCTACTCTTTCCCTCTCCTAGTTTGGACTTGCCTCCTGAATATTCATTAGCTGGTTAAACAGCAATCACTATTAATATTTCTGGAAAGCTACACCAAAGAGGTCCTAAAAAGTTTAATCCTCTTCCTGATTATTATTTTCTCTCCCTTCCTCATAAGAGAGATATGGGTGCAAATGTAGCTTGTTACTTAACCTCTTGCACATTTAGCCAACATTGTTTTCAGTTGCAATTTTTGCTCCTTTCTCTTTTAAATTAATTTTACCACTCTCTGCTTGCATCAATCAACTGTAGATATCCACAGTTACCAGTTCTGTTTTCACTTTTTATTTCCCTTTGATTTTCTGATTTTCCAGGTATATGCCTCATGCAGCCCAACTAGCCACTATGGCATTTTCCGATTTTTATCCCAGGGGAGGACAGAATGGCATTGTGTCTTTGATACTGCTTCATATAGGAATTGTCATCTCTGCTGAACTGTTCTTCCCACCAGGATGCTCCTCCTGGGCACCTTTCCTCCCAGCTCCTGGAGGCTGTTGCATTTGCCCTCTTAAAGCCTGTTGTTAGCAGTCGTTCATCCATTCAGATTCTTTCCTCTGTCTTGGAGTCAAGAACAATACCAGGGGAAGATCATTTTCCTTCCGATAGCTTTTTGTCCATTTTCAAAGTAGTCTCGTTCTGTCAAATTGAACACCAAGCCAGCCATGAACACTTTTAGAGCCTCCAAGCTCTAAGACAGAGGTTGTCCCCCAGGCAATCTAGGGTGTCATTGCACTGTCTGTGTTGTGCCATACTACTTTTACAATAAGTATCAGGGAGAGGAAATGTGCCAAGAAAGCAACAATAGACGCTCATTTTTTACAGCTGTAAGAGTGACAAAGGAAACACATAGCTGCGTTTGTGTTTTTTACACACCCATAGCATGGGTGTGTAACACCCATGCTGCCTATGCAGAGGAAGTACACAAAACATGAGTCCAGCTCTTGGAAGGGCTGCAAAATGCAGGACATTTGTGCAGATGAAGGCACAAAAATTTCAGCAGCTTGATGGGGAACAGTGTCTCCTGTGCAGCACTGACCTCTCTGCCATGTGTGACAAAGCCGGGCAGTTTTCCCATGGCAGCTCACATGTAAATGAAAGGTGCTCAGTTTGGTTACCCTTTTTCTTCTTCCTCTGGCGCACCTTTTCTATCCCTCGACACTCTTAAAGTAAGGGGTTGCTTATTTCCGTGCTGCCTTTAAGCACGCAGGGTGTACGCAGCCCAGCTGTGGGACAGGAAATCTCCATTGGTTGCTTTTTTTTTTTTTTGGTCTGATGTACACTCACCTGTTATTGAAAGAACTATCCTCCATTTGACATGATGGAGTCACCACCTGTCAGCAATTGCAAGGACATAAGGAAAAACTACATTCAGAAGGTGTGGCAAACAGCAAGAAGATAAATTTGGGATAAACAATACCAAATATTTTGCAACTTTCTTCTTCCCCAGATATTCTCTCCTTTCTATTCTTCCTCATCCACTTCCACCACCACACCTTACTTCTGGGGCAATTAGGTGTTTCTCGTTCCCAGGTAGCAAGGCAGCCATTGACAACATGACGTGAACTCTCCCTTGTTCAATTTCTTACATAGCTGTAAGTATGTGGCATCTGAATACAGCCAAGAACACTGAAAAACAGTGCTGATGCCCCAGTAAGTTATATCTAGAGCATTTCCTAATTTCCTACATTTCCTAAAAACTGTAGGAGGTGAAAAAGTGTAGAAATTAGACAAATTGTTTTTTTTCTGTTTTCAATTGTAAAAACTGTCTTGGAAAAAAGCTGTTCTCTCAGCATCCCCACACAGGACTGTACAAGCAGGCCCTTATCACCTGCTGTCGAGATGCCAGCAAGTCTCCTTGGACTGAACTATGCCCACCTGAAGAAATTTCACAGGTTACTTCTCTGGCTTTAGCGGCAGCGGCAGCTACAGCTGATCAGAGAATTTACCCAAAACCGCAGTCGCGCTGAGCACTGCCTGCTGCACTCTGAGCGCCCTGATGTCAGTGAGTACAAGCCAGGGCTCCACTGAACACCTCGGGTGGGTTTTTTTTTTTCTGGGGAGGGCTGCCTGGTGCAAGGTCACTAGCACTGGGGCAGACCCTTCCCACCTGCCCATGGTCTGAAGTCCTCAAAACCCCTGCATTTATCTCTATTCTTTTTACTGGCAATCAATACCAGACAATTTTATAATCTTAACACAGCTCTAGAAACTTGTGACTTAGCTCTTTTAAACCATTTCTGGGGTGAGACGTGGTAGATGGAGGAGACCTGCCATGCCTTGTCAAGACAGGGTGGTGCCCACACATATCCTCTCTGCTTTTATTTTTGTAGCTGTCCCTGCTATTGCCACAGTGCTTCTCAGTGTGAATGCAGCTCAGGTATTTTTGTTTGGTCCAATAAATAATTTGTATAACCGTGCATATGTGTATGCACACGATGAACTTACTGGAATGGTTGCTGCTGGCATTTGTTCAGATAAATATTATTTATGCTTTGGCATAAGAAAGCATTTTATGCCCATTACAATCTTCAGCTTCAACCCTATTAGAATAAGCATCCAGACATCCAGAAGAAGAATAAGCATGCCTGTGAATAGAATATCATCATAGACCTTAGAGAAAGTTGAAAATATTTAAAAGGAAGATGAACAGCTGCTTTAAACTGGAAAGGTGGGAATTAGTTCTTCTTTTTTTACATGATTTTTTTTTAGACAATAGTTTCTGACATTGTGTCTGCATTGTTTCTGCACTAAACTATCAATCTTAACACTCAACAATTAGATCCCAATTGGGTCTTGAGCATAGCTTATAATTCTTATGTGTAGAATAATTTCACAACTTGAAATAAATGTTTTCACATCTGTAAATTTCTTTAGGTATATCTCACTCTTAATGTCTGTTTCTCCCTAATAAATGCAATCAAAAGCAGTGGCACAAACACAGTACTCTGAAGAGCTCAAGTCAAAACCATTTCAAACTCTTTCAGGACACACCCCAAATTTATGGCCTGGAGTCGCCACTCTCTGACTCAGTACGCATCAGTACTTCAGCCCTGTGAGCACTGGGTGTTTAGTAATTACCTTGCATTTACAGGAGTTTCTCCTGAGCAGGAACAGCTGCAGCAACTTTCCCTCTGTGTCTGCAGGGAACATGACATCGGTGACATCCCACAGCACAGCACAGGGAGCTCCCACGGGCTTTCTGCTCTTCTCCAAGCACAGCCATACATAGCAATAACCTGACAGAATTCCTTTTTGCTCCCAAGATCCCCCTTACAATAAAGAGAGAATGAAAGTGTAAAGGTTGGAAGACAACAAGATATTGCAACAAGATCAAGGATGCCATAGAAGGGTCCCTTCTGGGGAGGTGAGAAAGCTTAGCAACCTGTTTTCATACCGCAGAGATAACTATTTACATGCAGGAAAGCAAGTTTCAACCATGATAAAGTGAACCACTTAAGAAAGGAAAAAAAAAAAAAAAAAAAAGGAAAATGTTCCAAACACCTATGCTTAATATTTAACTTTAAACAATAAAACCTATCACACAGCATGCCCTCTTTCAGGGGGTGGGAATAGCCATTGCACCAAAGAAAACTCTCTTTCCTAGCCACCACAGCTGTATAAGCTGTCATTTATTTCCAAAAGACGAGATGAAGAGCTTAATCTTTTCCAGGCAGATACCAATTGGAGTCAATAGCAAAATATCAAAACTCTGTCAAGTTTCAAAAGCAAACCAGTGAATTTAAAATCAAGTGTCTGTCTGCACCACACTGAGCCTTCAAGAGATCTGGTATCCTCAAGTTCATCTTCTCACTGCTGCTCACTGCAGGCTTCTGCCTCTCAAGGGGCGTTTGCATGGTGGTATTTTCAGAAGGACCGTATAGACAGAGATCTATACAGATCACTGAATTCTCCCACCAAGCCACACCATGCTTGGTAAGTCTATTTCCTTCCAGTGTTTGATATTCCAATCACAAGAGCCTTGATGTTTCCAGTGTCAATATTAGCACAAGCCCTCTTACACTTTACGCAGCCTCCTTTTCCCATTCAGCAGTGCCATTCACGTGCCCTTTTTTTTTCTTTTCATATCCTCCACTGCATACCTCTGCTCTCATTTGTTTTACAATGAAAATTCCTGGCACTGGTATTAGTTTACATATGAACGTATATTTTCCTTTGAATGTATAACATACTTTGAATCTTAGGGAGTATAAACAAATAATCTTTTATCTTTATCTCTCTGCATGAATTTGTGCAAGACACAGAAAGCATGGTTATTTATACATGCATTTGGCAGGATAAAAGATTCCTATTTTTGAAGAATGGGAGAGATGGAAAAACGTGCTATTTCCTTTGTTTCATGAACTATGTGCTGGTAACATGTTGCCTGCCACTTCCTCCCCACAACTCTGCAACTGCAAGGTCTGAAACATTGACTCAGGATGCCGCATGCCTGCAGATTATGGCTGTGCTTTTTGTCCCAGGAGACTGACTCAGTCATGTAGGGGAAAAAATTTAAAAGGCCAACCCAGAAAGCAGCTACTATTCCTGCGTGTCAAAAAATGAAAAGCTTGAAGCATTCCTGTACACGATGTAGACTGTGAGATGAGACACTGAGCCTTCAGCACAGGTCCTTCATTCATTTATGTGACAACCTGTGACAGCAGAACGTTGGTATCAGAAGTATATCTGTTTCAGCCCACAGAAACAGCAGACTTTAGGCCTGGTGTCAAAAAAAACATTTTTTACTTGACATGCAGCAGTCTAGACTCCACATTCAGGATTTATTTTGATCTTCTCACATATAGCAAATGACTGAAGTAACTTGCGTGATTTACTAAATCAATGACTTCTGCAAGCTAGATTTATTTATAAGACATTATCTTAAAAATACATTATTCTTGCTATAGATTATTCACTTTCTAAGCTGCTTGGAGTGGACCATGCAACAAATGCCATTTTTTCCTCCCAGCATCACACATATAAGAAAGGAAAGATTTTTTTTACTATTTTTTTTTCTTTTAAATAACAGAAAAAACACTACAAACCTCATCCACCTAAGGTTTTACAACAAATCTGGCATTTTATCCAATTACACTGCAAATTTTCCCCGGTCTGCGGAACTCTTAAACATACCCACACCAAATCTAAGAAGTTCAACCTGCCACCAATCATGTGCCTTGGGTACAAACACCTTTCACAGGTTCTTTTACAGGAGAAGTACTACAGGAGGTCCCGGCATACCTGTGCTACCGTGTATTGCTACAGCTGGGCTGTTGGAAAAGTCTGAGGCTGTGGTCACTCATGTAGTCTTCTGCATAACATCTACAGCTGCCCAGATAGTATGTCAGCTCTCATCTTCTCTTTCCCTACCTATAATTTTCTACTACCCATAGCCTTACCCAACCTCTGCGTTTTCACAGGGCTTTTAACTACGAGCTTGAGGCAAGCTGGAAGAAGCAGAGGAAGGAAGGGAGTAGACCAGGAAGGCACTGAGCCAATTTCCCATTGACCAAACAAGCAGAGTACTATGTATTTTCCACCTTATCTGAAACATGTTTGAGGTGAGGAAGACTGAGATGTGAAAGTTTCCTATTAGTCTGGCCAAATGGGGGGTTCCTGCAAGCCCACCCTGTGTCCCATTAAAGGCCTGGTGTTTACCAGAGCATGTATCCATCTACTCTAGGCTCCATGTCGTTAACTGAGTTGTGGCCTATGAGTTGCTTTAAATATCCATTCCTCCACCAGAAACATCAGACTTCTCCCTGCACACAATTCAAAGTTTTCCTTTCTAGCTGTATTAACTTGTATTCACTATAGTGAATATATATATTCACGATCTTATTTTTGAACTCCTGTGATTTCTTTCTCTTCCATCATTAAACCTTGTTTTTAAGTGGGGCACCCATACACTGGTTATATATATACATTATATCATCTGATAAAATGTACAAATTACCTCTTTAAAAGATGATCCCCAAGATAAAGGAAACAGAAAGCTAATGAAAGAAAGCTGCAAATCTGATAAAGGCAGGCTGATATTTATTTCCTTGTTCCAGTAACATCACACCAGGTAGGCTATTAAAAAGTAACTCTCCTATGTAAAGGCAGCTGTCACTTTCCTGCAACATTGCTCTAAACAATGTGGTAGTGTGGAGCATTTTAGGAAAAAGAAGCTAAAAGGAACATCCTTTCTCTTTAAAATAAAATATACCTATTTCGGTTTTGAGTCCATGAAGAATTTAAGAGTTGAACTTATTTCATAAACATTAAATTTATTAAAAAAAAAAAACATAGATACTTTTTTCTGGACTTAAGCATAGTTTTGCACTTTATTTATTTTTCTTTTTTGGCAGAGACTAGGAAAATAACAGAAGAAAGATATTGTTCCACAAGTTAATTTTTGTAATGTTTTGAATTTTGCACTTCACAAGTGAAAACAACATGATTTTTTGTGGGAAATTGCTGTTGACTGCCATAATCTGAACAAGATTTATTGTTCAGGAAGAACATAAAGGAATTCTGTGAAACTCTGGGGCAGACAAAGAGTTGCTCTGTAGTTTCAAATTGCGTAATGTATGTATGTGTGTGTATACATATATATACATATGATTCATCCTGCTGTCCTAGAAAGACGAAATGACATAGTAAATCCATTTTGCTGCATGAAAGATTATACTTTTCATGAGCATGTAGTACAACCTCATAGACAATTATCACCATTAAAGGAAAGTAATTCTAAGAAAATCTATGTAAAACACTGTTTTTCTTGGACAGAAGGAAACTATTCCTCACTAGCAGCTCTGGAAATCTTCCCAGGAAAAAAGGTCACCTTATTGCCTCATCCTGAGCAGACTTGCTTAAAACTAATGCAAAATTTCTTTCCTAGTCTCTCCTCCATATCAGAAATATTTGACTGTGGGCTACACGTCCTCTGGAGTTTAGCAGTTCGTTCATCATACAGGCAGCTCCAGGTTCTTGCATTCCTGAAATGAAGAAATAATTGTTCTTTGCTAATCCATGCACAAAACCTAGATTTTCCTCTTCGACTTCTGTACCTGGTAGCAAAGCTGGTTTAAGAAGTTTTTGGCCTAGGATGCTCCCATTTCTTCCCCGGGTGTTTCATTGCTGCCACCACACCACACTGCCTCTTCTTCCACACCAGTACCACTGCTGGAGGGAGGTGTGCTGGCAGCCAAATCAGGCACTCAAATTAGTTTTTAAACAATAAAACTCATTAGATATTTTAACCAATATCAGCCCTCATTTCCCAGCAAGGCCACTGGTACAAAACAGTGTTACAGGGGTCATATACTGCAATGGGGGGCTGATGTGGAAAGAAATCTTGAAGGTGGCTGAGAGGCTGAAAGCCTGAGTGCTGGATGGTCCCTGGCAGTAGCTGGAAAAACACATCAGGGAATGAAGACAGAAGACGATAGTATTTTAAAAAATAGACCCCGAGAGTAATACTCAATGAAATGGATTCGTTAAGTGCTGTCATTGTTTTGTGCTGTGCTTCATCTTTAATGGACTGTAGGAATCGTTCTTGACACCTGCCTTGTTAAAAGAACATGCTTGTTAAACAGGAACATAGCAAAGTGCAGCTTTCCTAAAATAATAGTGTAATGCCATTTGTATCTCAGGGGCTACAAATTATGGCTGAATTTCCATAGTGATCTTTCCAGTCAAAGATTTCAACTTACTTGCAATATTCAGATTTCAGGTAAAATGGAAAATTCTTCCTCCCATCCCCCAGGTACAAGGATGATCACCAGCTGTATAACAAGTTTCAGAACTTTGTAACAGCTTCACTATGTAAACTGACTTTACTCACTAGTCTGCTCACCTGTATCTGCTGGGGTGCATCCGCAGATGTGTTGAATTTGATTCAGGAGGCATTTGTTGAACAGCCTGACTCACTTGAGGGAGGTGAAAGAGACTGTGAAGGGACATAAGTAAATTAGACCTCACGTATTATAAGAAATGCTTAGCACATAAAATGTACTGGATGGGAGAAATAGTCCAAGTACAGCTTTATGTGAGCCATTTTATTTTATCAGGTGACTGATCAGCACATCCCTAAGGCTTTTCTGTGCCTTCAATATGTCCTGCTTGTGATTAGACATAGCGTCATTCAGATAGAGAACAATTGGGTTCATATTCTCTTCCTGCATACATCAGTGCACACCAGGAGCCAATGGAGTTACAGAGGAGGAAGGGTATTAGCTCTAATTCCCAGGCTTTCATATGAGTAGACTGCTACTGAACCTTTTCAGCAAAATAGATTATTTTCAAGTTTTATCTGCAGGATTATTTCCTAAGCTGCCCTCCTATCTCTTGAAGAAATAGCACTACCCAGCATAGATTCAAACAGGAAAAGGTAGGCTTAAGCAGCCACCTGATGCTCTCTGAACAGATCACTGTCTAGATAGATATAGAAAATCCATTTTTTTTTTTTTTTTTGAAAGTGCAGTCAATATGTTTCCACATTGAAGATGAATTTCCAGGAGCTACTGATGGGCAAAGTCAAAGTGGAGGCGGTTAGAGAGTCTGCTTATGAGCAGGAGTCAAAGGCTAATAACTTCCTTCATGCTGGGAAGGACTTTCTGTTGCAGGGATAGACTGAGCTCTGCCCAAAGACAACGTTTCACTTCAAGTGCTCCTATTCCTCCTATTCCACTTCATGTCTGTTAGCTCTGTCAAGTCACACAGCTTCCACCATGAATAAGTTTGTAAGCTGTCCCTTCCTTGAGGCTCTGAAACAAGACTACTACATTTTATGAGCTACACCATCATCAGAAGGGACAGAGCAAGAGCAAGAGCAAAAGGTCTGAAACAAAAATTGGTTAGAGAAGTGCTTGCAGTGATTCATGAGGGAGGAGAAGATTGCAAGGCACACAGAGATGCCAGGAGGATGCAGGTATCTGGAGCAGGTCAGGCACTGTGGGACTCATCCCAGGGCAGTGTGGGGATGTTCAGCCCCTCCAAATGGGCTCCAGGAGCCTGCACCGAGCACAAAACTCTCCTGGGTGGCCCAGTGCTCAGCAGGTGAATGTATCTCACCAAACTGCAAGGAAGTGCCCTCATTGCCCCAGGACCTCAGGGTTACGGTGTTTGCCACCATGGGTTCTGGTCTGACACTGCTCTGCCCGAGGGTGATGAGTTCACATCTGGAGCATCTGGCTTTTGCAGGGGAGTGACTCACCAGGTTTTGACACTGCTCAGCAAATCTCAGCCCTGCTCCAGGACCAGACTTGGCACACTTGTGCAGGAGACCCTGGCTGAGACACAAGAGTGCTTGTTGATAGAGGGGTGCCACATCCCATCCTCACTTCTGCCCAAGGGGGATCTAAACTCTATTTTTCTGAGGAATCTGGAAAAAAACAGCTCAAACCACAGAGAAGAGCGACATGCCGTATTAAACTTCTGCCTGAGATTGCTTTGTGGGCAGCTTCAGGTGCTGTCCTGGGGAACATCGACCTTATGAAGCCCCACCAGCACAGCACTCTGGGGGCTGCTGGCCATACACTGCTCAGCAGCCCATTGCCACTAGTCAAGACACTGCTCATATGATGAGCCAAATATTCTTGTACTTAGGATTTATTCAGCAGCAGATTCTATATCTGCACAAGCAGTGCTCTGTCTCATCTCTTTCAGTGATCCATGCAGGAATTAGAAAGGTTTTTTTTTTTTTTTTTTGGCCTGGGATTTCCTGACTCATCCACAGCTGGGGTATGTCAAAACACAGATTCTTCGAGGAAAGACGGATGTTTGCAATCGATTCAACAGGAATTTTCCATCAGCAGCTCTTCCCTGGCAGAATACAGCCCTGAGGGCACTTTTCTGATGCATTCTTGACACCGAGGATCTCCTAGACTTCTGGGGACATTGGGTTTATCCTCCAGGATACAAGTATAGTTTTCAGCTGGCCTCATCATTTTGCTGCCTGTGTCAGACAAAGCGGTAGCTGCTGGGAATTGCCTTTTTTCTCTCAGCTCATGAAATGTAGATACAGCGGTGTGAAGTACAAGTCCATGAAAAGGGCTAACCAGCGCTGCTTTGGAGCTGCTGATCTGATAAAAATGTTCTCTTCATGCCAAAGGAAGTCTGCCTGAACACAAAGCATATTCATTCTCAGTTTTAATAACTTATAAGTATTGTGATATTAGCCTAGCTTTGTTATAAAAAGCACTCAAACACTAAAGCAGAATATAGAAGATTAGAAGATAATAAGAAAAAAAATCTATTCTAGTTTTCTGAATAATGTCTAGGGGTGTATTTTTTAAATGACCTTGTGGATTTTTCTCTCAGCCTTTGTTACATTGTATTAATGTGTTTTGAGTATTTCTAGAAGTAAAGTCAGGAAAAATCCCTCATTCTCTTACAAAAGCAGACATTTTCTCAACTATTACCAGTAACTATGTGTTAATAGAAACACTGATGTTACAGGCCTCCTGATGACAGCAGAAAAACAAACTGAATTTTGTGTTCTTACAGACTCATGAAGAATATATGTATGCACATACATACGCATATATTTTTATATATGCAAATAATATATGTTTTAAATAGAAAATGCTTTGAAACTTATGACCACAGGTGTTGCTACTATCCATAGTGAACAGAAATTTAAGGAGAGGAAAAGATTCACACTGCTCTCCCAGAAGCTTCATGAAGGGCAGTGCTGCAAAAGAATCTCCTCACAGGTGCACAATGCTGAAAGATGCGAAGCAGAGGAAAGGAAAGGAGTTAATTGTACAGAGACCCTGTTGCAATAATCATGAAAAAAGAGGATAATCAGAGAACATATTATTATAATAATCTTTGCTGAGTGAGTAAAGATGACCTAGTAAAACACCAGTGCAAAACGGACAGAAATGTTTGCTCTATTAAGTGAATCAAAAACAGTCAAAAGTCTCCAGTCTTTTCTCTAATAAAACTTTGTATCTTGGTGCTTGACACAACACTCTCAAAGGGTTAAAAGCCTGGACCTCTTAGATGTTCTGCCCCCATGAGATTTGTCTAGACAAACCAACCACTTCCTTTCCTGGAGGATGTTCATGCTACAACAGGAAAAGCCACAAGGCCTTGGTCATCTCCTCCTGTGTAAAATCCCACAGCGGGAGATGGGCTGGGGGTGGGGAGAGCCCCTGCAGTTTTTCCCCCCACCAGTTCAGTACTGGTGCTGGAGCTTAACGGTGCGGACCCAGCTATGGACTTTGTCTCTACGTACAGCAGATCATCTGGCCAAGCTCATCTGTTCCTTTACGTGAAGAGACGGTCTTCTGCACCCTTTCACTATCTCTTCTTCCATGCCCTGTCAAGAGTGAGGCTTTCTTTGGTGTGTAAGAATTTAATATCCATAGTTTTGAGTGTTTCTACTATCCTCTATCAGCTATATTACTCTATCGTCAATGGGGACCAGAACATGAGCTGCAGAAGCAGGTTAACTTATACAAGATACAGGATATGTCAAGTAGCAAGGGTAGGGTGTGACTACAAATACATAAGTAACTTTTGTCCTGGAAAACAACACCATGAAACAGTGCTGTGGTTGTTACAAGTGTTTTAGCATTCACTTCCTCTCATAAAAAAAACTTTTCCTCACTGGGACACGATAAAGTCCAGTGTCACACTCGGTGCTTCTGTAGAGTCTCTCAGCACTGCAGGCAGCAAGGTGAACCCTCTCCTCCACCGCAGCACTTCCTCTGAGGCTGCAGAGGCTGCAGAGTCTGTTACTGCTCCGGCAATAGCACCATCTGTTTCCCCTCAGCTGAAGCATCCCTCGTACCCAAAAATCACTGATGGAGAAAAGGCACCGGGATAAGTAGGAGTGATCGAATCAGCTGGAAACCACTGGGAAGCACAGATGCAACTGAGGTTGTAACTGAGCTCAGTGGTTCCTAATGACCAGGAAACAGGATGCTAAATGGAAAAAAGACAGAATGTCAGAGCCTCGGGTAATCTGCTAAAAAAAAAAACAAAACAAAACAGGAAACAAAAGACAGCAGATTCATCAACATGGCCCAAATAGGACAGATCTGCCTTCAGATGATATTTCTACTTAACACATGCTTCTCCTCTAAGAAGTACATGGTCTCCTCCTTCGACTAATTCAAAGTCACTATGGCCTTAGCGGATGGAAGGTATCAGCTCTTGTTCTGCTTGTTGTTTCCTCAGCACTTTCAGAGCAAAGGCTCTGCTTCCCTGTTGCCTTCCTGTGCCACACTGATTCTCAATAGGCTGCTAAACTGTTAATATTTATGAAAAATTAAATCAACATGGAAAATCAAGAATTATAAGTCCAATAGTGACCAATTCAGTGTCCTGGTGCTGCTTTATGTTCACAACATTACAAAATTCTATTATCACTTAATTTAATTGATAAACAATTTAATATGCCAGGAAAATTGTTGGGTAACAAAGCCAAATAAATAGGCTCCACTACAATGAATAAGTGAGGGGATGAAGTTATCTCGCTCACCGGACAAGTGGCTTCACTCTTCATCGTGATCAACTCATGTGCATGTGCCACCTCTGACTTGCTAGCTACTCTGTACTCATATTTTGCAAATGACCTAAGAGCCAAAGGGAGAGAGTTCAAAGATGGTCTAGATGTTGCATGAATACACACAGCTGTGAGCATGGCTCAGACCTCAGGACAATGTCTCTCACAACTCTCCTTCCAAAATAGTAGTTGATCATAGAGCTGATTGTTGCAGCTTTCAGAAATGTAGATGTGCATGCAAGGACACCTTTGTGAACATGGCAGGTCTTGCTGATCAACAAGCAACAGAAGGAAACTTTTTGAAGCAGTCCTGAGTTCTCCTAATGGTTATAAAAGGCTTTCTTACTGGTGCTGTACTGATTACCTTCACAGCACAGCTCTTTTGAGCTTGTACCTTATCTGAACAGTGTAATTAATAGCCAGTTTGAGAGATGACTGAAGCCTTTGGGGTCTGTAAGAAATTGAGTTCTATCAGCTTTTGGGTATCTTCTCCAGTGTCGGTGAGCTGACCAAACACCACCACTTTGAGTCACAAGTGGGAGGAAAAGCCTTTTGTGGACTCTTGATAAACATGCATTTCACACTCATGAACGGGAATGAACAGGTCTGATTTGTTGCCTTTTCTTCTGTAGCTGCTTATAATCAGAACTACTCATGGAGAGAATAAATATTATGATTATATGTTCTTCTATTAATTAAAAACGAGAAACAGCAGTGAGTCATTTTCAGTCACAGGTAATAAAAAATAAATCAATAGTTATTAAAACCTAAACCACTGTTTGTCACACTAATGCCTTTTACATTTACCTTCTGCATTCTCTCTAAAGCACTTTGCTTGTTTCCTTGAAGACTTCCTCACATCTGATGAGGATTTCATACTTTCAAGATTATAACCCCATTGAAAGCCAAGGAAACAGCAAGAACCGATGAGCCCCTAGGCAGGAAAGGTAATGTTTTCATGAAAGAGATCAAAGAAACAAAGCAGCTTCTGAGCTGGGAGACATAGATGTTCAGCGTCACAGGGGATCAACACTTCTAGGCTGGCCAGCAGATGAGCCATGTTCCCACTGGGCACACAGGTGCTGCCAGCTCCAGGCGGGAGTCACTCTCCATGGGTGAGAGCCAGAGGTCTGCTGAACTCAGAGGTGTGTTGGGAGAGGCAGCACAGGCCCATGCTGTTCTTCGACTGGGCACTGGGTCACCACTCCGTACCCCACCGGTACTCCTGGTGACAACGCATGGCTAACATTAAACAGAGAAGTTGTCTGCAGATTTCACCTAGTGATGGGCATCCAAGGCTTTGAGGCAGCCAGAGCTTGGGCTCTGGATGAACTATGGATTGACTATGGATGTCCTGTCTTCCAGTAATGAGGATATCTACAGTGGGGTGAGAGCATGGGGTGAAACCTGGCCTGCTCCCTGGCCTTGTCCCGGTAAAGGCTCAGATGCCTCCATGTCTGGCTACAGCTCAGGGAGGACAAAAGGAAGGGTTGTCTCCTGCCTTGCTCAACACAGAGGTGAGAGACCATTCAAGCAAAGCAGAATATATAAGATTCACACATATGGAAATAGGCATAATATTTTTTAAACCACTAGCACTTGTTGCTGGAAGGCATTAGCAAAGACAAGAACTAAGTCTAATCTGAACTGGAATTGAAAATTTCAGGAAGCTATTGCATTTTTGGTTGCATTAAAGCAACTCTGAAAATTTTGAAAATGCTGTATATTTCATGTTGTATATCTGAGCAGGTGAATATATGATGGGGTGGAGAAGCTAGGAAAAAAATTGTGGGCAGATGATTTGGTAATTATTGATATGAGGTTCTATGCTTCTCAGAAAGGAGAAGATAGGAACATACACTGAATACTAAATTGTTCCAGTAGGTCAATTTTCTTGCTCCTAAGCATCCACAATAATATAAAGGATAACAGCAAAACTGAATTCTAGCAACAAAATTTCCCTCAAATTTTCTCAGTTTTCCACTTGGGTTTTTAATGCTTCGTAAATGCCCCAAATAGCCTGGGAAAATAGACAGTAAAAGTAGTTTTCTGGCAGCTATATCATCATTTTTTCACATTAGGACAAGTAGTTTAAAAGAAAACTGCTTATTTTCCTACCTGGCACATTTTGTCGTTGTTGTTTGTTGTTTGTTGTTTTAAGGGCATGCTGGCTTCTTTGTGCTCTGTGCTCCATCCAGAGTAATAAAAATTCTTATGGTGAGTTTTGACCTCAATGATATTCCTATAAATTGGTTGCTCTCATGAGCATCTGAACACCTCCAGAGTTCCCCCAGCACAACCTGGGGAGCAGTCATCCCTAAGAAGCAAGAAATAATAAGCACATTTAGTTCTCATTGATTTCCACAGGTCACTGCTTGCATGACAGTGATTATATTTTCCCTCTAAACTGACAGTATCCATAATCTGATTTAGTTTTGATTAGATGAACTAGAAGCTCCATTTTATATGAGTGGAATTCAGATTGGCTGTAAGTAGGTGCGTGTGTTAGCCGCTATCACTTTGAGGTATTGTGGTTATGCTTTTCCAAGTGTCTCCCTAGAGTAACATTAACTACCATTTGATATCATTTTGCACACCACTATTTGGATGGGCTAGATTGCCAGTCTTTAAGGCACAGTGGGTCCAGAAAGTTGCTTTTTAACAATACAGTAATAAGTCTGCTGGGGACATCATCAGCACATGGTGAGACAAGAAAACAAAACATTGGCTTGTTACTGGAATTAATAATAGTAATAATAACTATACTGATAATAATACAAGGTTGTATAAGCTGTTTTTCCCCATGAGTCTCAAAACACTTTTACAAAGGCAGGCGAGATGTTTCAGCTCCAGCATAAGGTAGGAGTTCATAACTGGCAACTGAATATCAGCTTTTCCCTGTCTAGTTAGGGTCACACCATCTCTCTCTCTCATTGTATTTGTTGCTTTTGTTTCTCTCTGTCTGAAAAAGGTAGCTGCACACCTTGTGGTCTGAAAGTTCATGCTCATAATGTATTGGACTTAACTGGTAAAGCACACTCCAGTCCCACAATATAGTAGCATTAAAAAATAAATAGGTGGTAATGATGCTATATAAAATTTGCAGGTGGTTAAACCACTAGGTCACTGGTAAAATATCTTGCAGCAGAGCTGGGCTGCACTAACAGTTTTCCTATTATAATATTGAGATTGCCCTAGAGCTAAGAGATGCTAGGTGTGCATATTATAAGCAAGGGCAAAATCTGTACTGGAGACATTTGGCCTACCTCATCTCATTAGGATTTAATGGCTGTTTTGTGTATCACACTCTGGTCTTCCAAGGTCACCACTCAGCACTCATGCTGAAACTACCAAGGAGAGAGAGACTCACGAAAAGCCACAGGAAGTAACACATTTTCTTTCTTTCTTTCTTTTTTTTTCCTGAGATGGTAAGTTCAAGGGAACCAGCAATATTCCTGATACACTAGTCTAAAATGGTCATAAACCTGCCATGTTTCTGTGCAGCCAAGGCATTAGTCACCTGAAACATGGGCTGCAAGTCCTGGGGCAGACAGGCCCTCCTTGTGCCCTGGCTTGGGTGACGGGAGCTGGCCACACTGGTGAGATACGGCATGGGTTAGGTGCCAACCACGCAGCATCAGAACCACAGTCAACAAGAAGTGTCACATTTCTGTCCATTTATTCCAGAGGAGCCACAGACACCAGGGAGTCTTGGTACCAATTTAATATTTGGAAAAAAAGTTGTAACAGCATTTGTTATTATTGGTGTTATAGCAGCACCTAGAGACCCATCTTGGGACTGGGAATCCTCTGCCCTGGCAATAGGCAAAGGGGATGAGTGAGGGCCCCCGTGGTAAAGCAGTTGCAGTCTTAATGGAAAAGACAGGTAAAGACTGGGGAGAAGAGTGAAACGGAGGGCTTGCACCCGCTGGGAGGTAGCCAGGGCTACACCTGGATTTAATGTCACCTAAACACAAGGGGACCTGTGACCTCCTGGCAGGCTGTGCTTGTTGACACGTGGTGTTTCACCCATAGGTTTCATAATATAGGGTTACATTGGGCTTAACTTGTCAGGGAAGGCATGATTAGAATTTGCTCCTACTCAGAATTGCTGTTAGTAGAGGGGAAAAATCCAAGATTACTATGAATCCTTTAATTTCTATTCATCAAAACAACAAGCTTCTAGTTCACTGAAATAATTTGATCATTGGAAAAGCCACAGATGAGGTTTTATGGAAAGTAAGCATTAAGATAGCAGTGTTTATTGAAATCAGCTGGACTTTCTGAGTGTTGGTAGAGCAAGCTGGAAACCTGCCATTCTGGGTTTTATCCAAGCTACTGTAAGAATAAATCACTCTTTCTGCCTGTTGCCTGGAAGGAACAAACATTCATCAGAATGTTTCATTTTTGCTTAATTCAGGAGATAGACAGAAAACCCAAATAATATTCATTTTCTGATACTGGGGTATTTTGATTCATAATAAAGACACAGATTGTGTTTGGTTTAATTTATTTCCAATGTTAGGATGCTAAATCTTCATGTATAGAAAACTAAACATGAAATTAGAAGCTTAATTACAGACATCCGTGAAAATATTGGCCTTATTTCAGTTCTGATCTTGTACTCAGTTCTTGAAAATTAAGTTGTGTATCCTACTACTAACAATATGGCTTTGTGAGAATTTACAGAAAAGAGAATAAAGAGTATTTGGCTTAGTGTTTATCAACTTTCATTAGAAAGAGAATTTTCCAATTTTCACGAGTATAGCTTTACTCAAGTTAGGAACCGAATGGGACTTAATGGAAAGTGAGTATATCCTATATATGGCTGACAATGCATTCAGGAATCAGCATTTCTAGAGAAAATATTTAAATTGGGGGGGGTTGGGGGGGGGAGGGCTTTTTTATTTTCAATTAATACTACCATAGGGAAAGTACTGTGTTTACTCATTAGTGCCTATGCATGGATAGGAGTGATATGCAGCACAATATAAACCTTACTGAAAAGAAATAAACCCAGGAATGCTTCTCTGTTTATTTTACAAAGTAGTACAAAATAATAAAAAGATAAATGCAGCATCTTCTCTGATTCTGTGGGGTGACGGACATCTTCTGCTGGGGGGAGGGCGGGACTCAGCTTCTTTGGTACAGTCCCTTAAAGAAGCTATATTGGTGCAAATTCTCAGACTCTGGTTTCCCCACTTAGATGATTTCACTAGAACAGAAAAAACAAGAATATTTTGTAATTTTTCATTTCCCAAACACACTCTTTCCAAACCTCAACTTGAAAGATCACCCTCCAAGTGTGTTGGAATAAGTGAACTGTATAGTTTAACCACACTAAACAATTTCCCAAACAAACTGTATTCCCAGGGTGTCCCATCTGCTAAACCTAATGCTCAAATCACTGAGGAAAGTCCGCTGCAAAGAAATTGTCTCAACTGGTCCACAACTGGTTTGTAGAGAGTGTGTTCCTCTTTGTAAGCACTCTTTCTTCTGAGTGACATGAGCTGCTTCTAGTTTGAAGGGTAAGAAGGGCCTTCCGGAGGGTGATAAGTGCTGTTTCGAGGTGTTTGGGACGTTTCTTTTCCATGCAATATTCCTCGTTGTGGGCACACCAGGGCAGCCCTGCGGCCACCACCAGGTGTCCCCACAGAAGAAGGCAGAAGACGGCAGCACCGTGCCAGCGCTCTCCTGGCGCTGCCCTTTCCTGAGCTGAAGGCAGGCTTCGGGTGCGGTAGGGGTATTTCAAAGCTCCTGGGGCCAAGCTGTGCCAAAGAGTCCCAAAGGAAGCTCTGAAGACTTGTGCGGCTTGCCAGATTTGCTGGGCAATTTCTTAATGTGAGAGTAGGCGCGTTTGGCAGGCTGCTCCCTTTGCGAGTGAGTAGCTGATCCTGTGGTGTTCTCTGGTCGGAAATGTATTGGACTTTTGGTCTTTGTTTGCTGAGTGGATTTCAGATGGGAGCCTTTATTTTTTTATTTGCTTTATTTACTCTAGTACTCTCATAGCTGCTCAGAAGAGCTCTCACAGACACTGTGCAGCCTCCCTCCCCATGGCATCCCACTGTCAGGACACAAAATGGGGCCCATGAGGCAGCATGCCTGTCTTTCTGCGGAGATGTGGAGGAGTCAGCAGGACCCCTCAACAGCTGAAAGAAGACCATGTGCTCACAGGTACAGAGACCATCCCCCTCCCCCTGCCATGGTCCTCTGAAATGCCCTTCCTTGGCGGGATCCACTGAAGCTCCACTCTGTGCAAGTGTGCGGGATACTTGCTTGGATCATCACTCTGTTAGTGTTAAGCAAGATTTTTAATAAAGTCAATACAGAAACTTCCATTAACTTCAAGACAACTAAGCTCTAGGTTCAGCTTCTTAGATGGGCATTGCTCTTTCAGTCAATGGGACTAAGGCATCGAGGTAGCTCATACTCTTTACACCAAATCCGACTTTATATATGGTCCCAAGTGATGATGTTTCAATTAAATTTGCTTCCACAGATTTAATAAATGTCAAGTTTTCTTGTTATTTGTGTTAAATTTGCTTGCCCTTCCTCTTTTAGCTTAGTAGTTTTCCTATTTACATTTTGCTGAGTTGTGTATGTTTAGAATCTTAACACCTATTAAGTTACAGAGTGAATTAGTTCTTCAGTTAGTAAAGAACACAAGAAATTGTGCAAAAACACATGCTGGTCTATGTTTGAAATAATCCTTAGATCTTTGGTTATCAATACCTATTCCTTATTCTTTGTATTGCAGCAGATTTTCCCTAAATTAGACAGGTCAGGCATGCAGAACAATGAAGGAAATAATTCCTGTAAACTGGCCGCTGTGGACGTTGTTGATCTCTTCCTCAATAGAAACTGAAACTGAAAAAAATGGAAGCTGCAGATAGCCGCATTATCTTCTGTACTAAATAACCTGAAACAGTACTGGGAGTGGGAACATCTGGGGTTTTTACTTTACATAAACCAGGAACCCTCTAAAGTGTTTATCACAGTCATGAATGACCAAGAGGCCTAAGAAACAGATATCTGGAAGTTAGGAGCTGGTCACTATTTTGGAATGGAGGAGTAATTGCAAAGCGTGAAACAGGACCTGTCTCACCGGTGGCACTGTTGTCAGCAGGAACTGGGTTTGCAGCTGTCTTACACTGCTGTCTGTGGTTTGAAGGACAATGCCGGGAAAAGACTTTCCTCATTCTGATGAAGCTCACTGTTCATAAAATAGAAGGTGGGTTCTCTGAAGAACTAAAGGTAAGATGATTCAATTGTCAGTATTTTCATGGATGAATGATAGCCTAAGGAAGGGAAGGAAGGTGCATGGGATCCAGATGCACAGAATGAGATAATTCAGGACGCAAATAACAGCACGGCAATGCCATTTGCCCAGTACAAAGATGTGGTTGTGAAGATCACATTGTTTGCTCATGGGAACATTCAAAAGCATATATAAGTACCTCAAAATAGGTTGGTATCAATCAGGTTGCACAATACACTAGTTTATTCAGAACATAGAAGTGACACCATGCTAGTGGAAAACAAAGGGGAGCTGGCTGCAAGTGAGCTCACTGTATTGTAGGAATATGATTTGCTACAACAAAGAGCTGGGCAAAATGAATTAAAGCACATGAGGCACAGACACAACGCACAGTCTTTGGGAAATCCAGACTATGGACAGGAATACTGGCCAGTAGTTAAAAGTGCTTGGAGTCTTCAAAGGATTGTGTGATGTTTATGAGAAAATTGGTACCGGGTGGGACACCTGTGGAGACATGGTAAATAAAGTGTTAGAAGAGATTGTAGAAATAAATCCAAAAATAAAGGAAAAAGAATGGTTTGATAGATAGCAGAAAAACATCTGAGATAGATATATAGCAAGACTGTAGCCTTCAGAATCAGAATTGAACTCTAGATGAGAAATACTCTAAAGCCAGAGGGAAAGTCGTGAGGCCAACTGTTTAAGAAGAAAGGCAATACTTTCATAGCATAGGGAAAAGATGAAACAGGATAGCAAGATTAGTAAAATAAGCACATCTTATAAGGATATCAATGCGGGGAGAGGATATTAACCAAATCTGTGTCTGATAAAGAACAAATAAGGAAACCTTTTCATTATAAAAACCTCAATTACAGAAGAGCAAGGAGTGCGTCCATTACAGGGAGAAGGCTAAAAGTGAATAAACAGATGTTTTCCAGACACATTAGCTATTTGTGGAAGAATTAAATTTTGAAGTGATTTGAGAGGCAATCAGAAGCTCAGGAACAACAAAACACCAGGTGCTGATAATGTTGCCACTGAATTATCAGAAACAGAAAGAATATGCCAATTCCTTTTCATGATTTAGAGGTTTGAAAAAGAATTCCGAGAGAGTGGAAGCAGGCAGTCAGATTGCTGTTTTGAAAAAAGGGAAGAAATCAGAGGGGAAGGACAACATCCCCATCTTCTCACTCATCTACCTACAGTATCCATTTGCTGAATTTTTTTCATTATCATGCCTATTTTACTAAGGAGTATCAATATGTGTTTTGGAAAAACATACCTTGTATGAATCAGCTGTTATCATTTTCTTATCTACTGGAGAATAAAAAATGTGAAGATGATTAGAATGCCTGTATAATTTTCTTATATTTTTAAGATGGTTGCTGGGCTGAAATGGAAGCACATGGAAAACATGGTGCAATTACTAAAATGGTATAACTGTGTGTTCGGAGTGCAATGTACAGTGTACAATTTATGGAATTTTATCTGTCCCATTTTGGAAATTTAGATGGGGCAATACAGTAATACTGCTCCTGTTTTATGCGTTTCTGGAAGGTTTCTGGTAGTACAATTACAGCACAACTCCCCAGATACCCAGTTTTTCCAAACATAGGTGCTGCTTTCATAATCTTGCGAAGGGGAAGTGAAGACTTGAAGAACATGGTAAGAAAACTGGGACCAAAGTGTAATGACAGTAAAATCAAATGCACAGAAGCATTCAGTTCAAACAGACAGGACAGGGAGAAATATGCCTTTAACAGAAAAGAAAGTACGGAATTTGTGGGAGATGCCAAGAATCCCTAGAGCTTTTAATGCTGTGATTTTATGGTAGAAGTGTTTTTTTTTTTTTTTATTTAAATCATGGTGTACCTTTAAATCATGCTGTTCACTGGACAGACTCATAGATCCTGTGTATATATTAAAAGACTGTTTATTCAGAGATAATTTCATTTAACCATATTAAAATGCTACAAGCTGTCTATTTGTATAAAATTGCCTTAGATTTCTAGCTGTGTGTTATGCCAAGAATAAACAACTTTCTGAACTATTAATCCTTGGTCTTGCAATGAGTTTTGTGTAAATGTATAGCTCTCCTTATGCCATGTTCAAGTAGCAGTGGAAAGTTTCTGCAATTTAAAACTCATCCTGCAACCAACCTTATAGTTAAATTTAATGATATGACTTTTTTCATTTCTGCTCAAATTTCTGCTGATAATCCAGGGTCCAAGTATAATGTTGCCATACAAGGGTGGCAGCTCTGGCTTAACCGAATAATCTAGTCAAGTCAGTATTATGAGGAGCACAGATACATTTATTTTTCCAGGCTGCAGGACTGATCCCACAAACTGCATTGAAGATTATCATCCTGCATTTTTTATGTGATTACAGTGTATGCAGCATAAACCTATTAGCAAATGCAGTGTGCTGGAGCACTGAGCTCCCACCTGCACCTATGAAAAGGATTATCATTTGGGTGTACTTAATATCCCCAGCTTGACTGAGAGGTGAGAGCAGCATTCCATTAGAAGAAACAAAGGAAGACAATGAGAGATGTGGAGGAGACTCTTTGATGAGCAACTGCTTAGAAAAAAATGCCCAGAAAGATGGAATATTATCGGTACCTTCCCCCCCCCCAAAATACAACTTAATTTCTCAAAAAAGCTGTGAAATTGGATGTTGTATGCTATATGCCGTCTTCCTTCCCAATGAAGTAGATGCTTTATTCTCACAATACACACCCAAGTGGACAGAAAAAAAAAATCCCAGAAGGGGCTTTTGAAATTATAAATAATAATAATTGAAGTAATTATAACTATAAATAATAAAAATTGAAATTGTAAATAATATTTCTGTAAGGTGCTGGGAGGGACAGTTGCATCATCGGGAGGAATAAGCCTTGCTTGCCTCCCACACCAGCCAAGTGGGGTGAGGTGTGGTCCTGCAAAGTGTGACCGAAAGCCAGGCACTGGCAGTCGCCTCTCTGAGGTCCTTTCCTTCCCAATGGTGGTGGGGAGACCAGCCAGGAAATACGTGGCTGAGCGGCGTCTGAAGCAGGATGCTGTGCATACTGCTCTCTTGTGCAATAATCGCAGTGACTACAATGGGGAGTGGTGCAGAGGGAAAGGAAAGGTTTTCTTTCCTGAGCTCACGACCCTCCCAGCACAGTCGGACAAAGGGGGGAATGGAAATAGAAAGGGAAAATAGCTACCAGTGAAAGTTACCCAGCAGAGTTTAAATGCCATAGAAGGCCTGGATGCTGGAGAGAGTTTACATTATCAGCCTGGGGAGAAAGTCTTCCCATGCGGGGATGGTGTGGGTACGAATTGCACTGAAAGGACAGTCCAGAAAAAAACACATAATCTGCACTTACTGTACCAGAGAGGGAGTATTAACTCCCAGTGTTTCCCTTGCTGTTTGTGTAGGACCTTTGTTTCCATCAAAAAGCTCTTTGTCAGTATATTTTGCTTGTGCCCCATTTGTGGCATTTTTCAATAATAAATTGAAAAAATATTTTATTTTATTTTATTTTATTTTATTTTATTTTATTTTATTTTATTATTTTATTTTATTCCTCTCCAGAATGCTGTATCAGAGGCAGTGAGGGGTTTGCTGACTCCTTTCACCATCACATTTCTCTTTTCTCCGATGGTGCAATACAAAATATAGAAAACAGTCAAGTGTCCCATAATGCTTTGTGACAGCTAGGAAGCTAGAGAAGGTAACTCTCTTCAGTTAGAAAGGCCAGTTTCTGCAGTATTTTCACAAAGTAAATTCCAGACTGAGATCAGAGAGGTGTCCTGTTTAAACTGAGGATGCTGGAGCACACAGTAGGATTTTAGATTTTTGGGGTGGGAGGGCTGGGGAGCACTTGGCTGGGGTTTGCTAGAGGAGGATCCTAGACTCGCGCTGAAGGCTGGAAGGATTCATTTAGTCTGTCATTTTCTCTGAATCAGGTTTGCACATGTACTTTGCAGACCGACTGTGCAGGAGCAGCATTTCTGCCCTGCCTGAATGCTTGTGGTTAGATGTTGTATTTCTGTCTCGTTTCCTACACTGAAAAACAGAACAAAAATTTTTCCCTTGGCTGTGTAATTAGGGACCTGGTGCTCCCCACAGCCCTCAGCAGCAAATGAGAGAGGGAGAGAAGTTTCTTAGGAGGTGATAATCTTTAAGGTCCCTTCCAACTCAAACCATTTTATGATTCTATCATTCTATGAGGTGTGGGTGGGAAAGCAGAGCTAACAAAGGGCAGCGTAAAGTGGGAGGGAGAAAGGAAAGGAAAAACACGGTGAGTATGGAAAAAGTGGGTGAAATGCTTCTAGAGTGTGGAAGACTCTGGAAGATTGGAAATGAAGGTCAAAGCCACTGCAGCTCTGTTGTCGAAGGTCAAAACCACTGAAGCACCCACAGAGCCTTGATAACACCTAGGCAAGGACCTTGGCCAGCAGCAACTCTGCACCTGGGTGCCTATGTAATTCCACTCCTGCTTTGTGGATGAAGGCCTTAAGCCTCCTGGATTTCCTGATAGCAAAAAAGTCAGAAATTAAAAAGTAATGTATATTTAGACAGTGAGAGAAAGCAGAACGGAATCCGATGGATTCATTTTCTATATATGGAAAAGTTTAGGACAGAGAGTTGTAGTCATTCTATCCAGCAATGAAATAGCTTCTTCTGAAATGAAAAGAGACAGCATAATCCAGTTGTCGAAAGGTTAAGGGCAAATGTAAAGTGCAGTACTGAGAAAAATGATCCACATCTTTAGTGGTAGCATGGTGGCTGGCAATACCTCTGCATTTAACAGAATATAAGGAAGAGCTTTTCTTTGCAGAATTACTGCTTGATTTGTAAGGCAAACTCTTATCGCTCCTCTTTGCATTGATTTTAGTTTTGCTTCTACTCATCTTGAAAAGCAAAAATAAGTACTGTTTTTCTTGTATAAAACAGAATTCTAATAGACAGCAGAAAAAAAATAGTGTCTTTTTTTTTTTCCCAGTGGAAAATTCATTTTTCAATAAAAAAATGCTAGAAAGTTAGATTCTAGGCATATTTTTGGCTGAAAACTGAAACCTCTAGGTTTTCTTTTGGGGAATAAAGAAATCAAAGTTGTCTGCAGAACATGAGCAGAACTTACAAAAATACTGTTTCTCTGAAACCTTGGTTTCACATCAAAATTGATTTTGAGAGAAGGCCTTTGATCACCTAAAGTACCTACCAGGCTGTCTGATGCCCCCATCAAATCCTGTAGTGCCCTTGTTGCTTCTCCTGCTTGAGAGACATTTCCCAGTGCTGGGGCTGCCCGATCTCCCTCCAGATCTTTTCACACAGCTGCAGATCAACACTGAAGCTGTGGAGAACAGCTCTACCTTTGGACTATTTACTAACAGGGAATGGGATTTGGGAAGAGTGTTCCCAGAGGTTGTCTCAAGACAGCTGTGGATCCACGAGATAAATTGCACCCTTAAACTTCATCTTCTGCATAAAGATCGCAAATGGTTGAGCATTGCACAGTCCTCAATAGCTCTCCACCATTTTTTTCTGCTGAACATTGTTGTTCAAGCACCAACTGCATTGAGTCTCAGCTGTACAGCACTTCTCTCATCACCCGGCACTGGAAGGAATCAGTCCCACAGCTTATCTTCTCCATCTTCCAGTCATTTCACTCTGTTTTGGTCTTCCAGCTTAACCTTTATGATGACCTGAATCCTGTAGACAAATGCCAATATAATGGTTCAAGAGCTGCTTTAGAAATGCATAAGATGACCAAGCAATATTTCTTAGACTGGAGAAAGGATGGAGTTTAACATGGAGTAGTCATGCTGTAAAATCCTAATGGTGATGGGAATGTTTGTTGGCAGGCAAGGTAGCTCACGTTGCTGTGGGACCGATGGATACAGTAGAGGAGATAGGTGGGTAAAGTCAAGTCTGCTCCTATGCCCAGGTCTGACTTCAACTTCTTATCTCCTTGTTTGCACAGGGATTTTACTGCAGGATCCCAAGCAGGCATCAGTCACCTGATGTGAGAAGAAGAATGGAAAAGAAACAAACACCA